>WHPZ01586252.1:6485-43146 GCA_016617965.1 Macrosiphum rosae
TTTTTTTACAAATTATTTTATACCATTATGGCATTATTGAAACATAATAAAAAAATCTTCTTCTCTCAGATAAAAATACATAGTTATCAAAATCCGAAAATTCTATAAGGCCTGATAATTTTCCCATGAAGTCAATATTGTTAATATACAATACACCTCTCCCCCTAAATAGGTATCGATTAGCAGATTAGTAGATTAGTGGAAAAGTATTATAATTAAGGTGGCAATTAAATAATAAAATATAAGTTGCCAATTTTATATAATTGAGGACAATTTAAAAAATCAGGACCTGGCCGTTAATCAAATTAGCCAATTCCTGCATTATATAATATCTATGAATAAAATAAGCTAATTCTTAGAATAAAATTAAGTTGTACGAAAATCACGGTATTTTAGTACATACCTAACTGTGCAAGTCAATTAAACAAATTTTGAAAATTATACTTATATTATTGTACATATATAGTATATATGTATTATATACATTATACATTATAGCGGTCGATGAATAATTTGATATTTTCAAAGTTCAGTTGAGAAAAAATTATCTTTAATTAGTTGAAAATTGTATGTTGTCACGTATTTTCATAGAAGCCGAAAAGGAGAGCGAGTAAAGCGGATGACGCATTACTATTTATGATAATATTATATCTGATGATAAGTTTGTAAAACCATATAAATTTAATTTTCAACATAAAATATTTTTTTTTTAATTCATATTAATTTAGTGACAATTATTGGGCACTTTATATATGATTGATTATCATTTATAAATATTGTATATATTTGTGTTTACTCAATAATAATAATATGCAGTATGCACAAACCTACATAATGGTATTTTGTTAAACTCAACTACACCGAGTTTGTTTGGAAACGTATTAAATTGTGTTACAGCACTTTGCACTACATAAGGTTTATTGATTGCACGCGATTATATACAGAGAATGTGACGAACGTGTTTAATATATTATGTGACATACTACAACTATTGCTTTTAAATTTTTTTTAAATAATCATTATTATACACTAATGCACCAGTACCTACACTACGCTATCTTGTGCTGAGATTGTCCAATGTCCAATGTACAGTCTTTAATTTTAGTGTCAACAAATTTCACATTCTGGATATATTACATCATATTATTATATTATTATCACTTAGTTGTCCTTGTATTCCGGATGCCGGATGCCAAAGTTTGTTTCCAATACACCGACACCGATGACCGATCATACTAATAAGTATAGTATAATTATTGATAATAATTCTTGACAAACAATAGATGATTTGATAATACCTAATGAATTACTACAAACACGTCATGGTAATTGGCTAACGTTGGTTTGACATAGGTGGTCACGTAACATTATAATTGTATGTATTTTTGTGCATAAAATCATCTTTTCGCTGCTTGAATTACGGTTAATTCGATGGTCTGCATTTTTGATAATCACCAATCACCAGTCATCAACACCCGTTAAAATATAATATTCTACTTCTACATATTATTTTTATATTGATCGTTTTTTGATTTTTAAATATGTACCTACGAATATGTTTTGTACTTTTTAACGACGAGAATAGAATAATATTGTTCTTTACCAGATTGCCTGTGCGGTCAATACAGTTCTATAGCCACCCGTATAGAAAAAAATAATATAAATAAGCTCTTAGTCACGCACTCATATCAGGGCTAAGGAGCAAATCGCTTATGAATGTTAAAGGAAACATGGAGCAAAATGTACACTACACGCTGGAGTTTACACATCCCAATGAATAAATTGATTTTGATTAACTGGAATTTAAAATGGGTGCAAATCATCAACACAGGTATAATTTACACTAATAGGATGGTATACTACAGCTTATAATTAGCGTGCTATCGTCTAATAAAATTCTTATGTGGTATATGATTATGCTAATATAAGCGCCCTTATATAGTAAACCATTACATCAATATGCCCCCACGACGATACTTAGGTACCTAATTCTTACAACTACATACCTAAGACCTAACTAATAGAACATTATGACGACCACGAGGGCGGCTTGTATATATGTATATCGTTTGTTGGACGAGCTTTGGTGGTGTCGGCGGCCCGGAATTTCGAGCTCGGGCCAGCGTAATAATATTATTAATAATGCTACAATAAAACGGTTGTCGGTCCGTTCGTTCGCGCACGTGACGGCCGGCGGATAGCGAGCGAGCCCTCGTCAGGAAACGCCAAACACAATGGATATAATATATTATAATAATATATAAATACCTATATATTAGCACACGTGTCCCTCCCCCTCGCCGAATCCCCCCTCTGGGTTCCTGCGCCCCCACTCGTCACAAATCACAATATAGTTGTAACAATATAATACTCATATACGCATGGTCTATTGCTATTGCCATATACAATAACACAATATATATAATATAATATATTGTACATAGTTATTTCGCGAACCACGCAAATCGTGGCAAACTACAGGAGTGGTACTAGGACGTATTTTTTTTTACCATCTCTGTTTGTCTCTCTCTGTCTCTGTCTCTGTCTCTGTCTCTCTGTCTCTCTCTGTCTCTCTCTCTCTCTGTCTCTGTCTCTGTCTCTGTCTCTCTCTGTCTCTCTCTGTCTCTGTCTCTGTCTCTCTCACACACACTCTCCGAATAATAATAATTATTACCATCATACGGCAATGTGTCGAAGGAGGATGGAATAATAACGATATAATAATATTATAATATACACAAGCGCGCGCGCCCCTCGACACAACGGCGTTTGTGCGTGGTGCGGGCGGCTATATATTATACTATACGCATATTATAATAATATATTATGTATACATATATATATAATATATTATATTCACGTACCACGACGTTTATAATATGATGTTGATGATGATTATAATTATTATTATTGTTTGTCCTTGACAACAGCTGATGGTTCGACGTAAACCCGTTCGTTTCGCGATTCACACACACCGGCGCGCGCGCACACGCTGTATATAATATAATATACATAGGTACCTATATACACGTCAAACGCTCGCTCAACGCTCTCCGGTAAATTATTATACACACATATCTGCGTCCGAGTGCGTCGCTGTGTGCGTGCGTTTGTGTCTCGTAGAGTCTCGCACTAACTCTCTCACTCTGACTCTGTCTCTCTCGCACACTCATGTGCTCGCCGTCTGTCTGTCTCTCTCTCTCTCTCTATCTCACAGAATATCCCTCTCTCTCACTCTCTCTCTCTCTATTAATCATAATATTGTAATACGCGAATATAAGTAGGCAGGTATAGTATAACATATATACATAAACGCTCGCGCACACATATACATACATAATACATATATATGTAGGTAGGTACTATATTAATATACCTACCCAACTTTTTTTCCATTTTCTGTTGGGATATCTAGCTCGCTCCACCACCGCTGAAATATATTGTTATTATTATATACCGCACCGCTGTACCATCCACACACACATGAGCGAGAGCGAGTAAAAATAATAATAACAATATATACGTATTTAAAAAATATTTTTTTTTTTTTTTGCAAATAGTATAATATTCATATGATGAAATAAACATAAAAAAAAACTATTTATGTATACAGTAAGAAACAGTGCCGCACCTATTTGCTGTTAACGCCGCCGCCGTCTCCAAGGTCCTCCTCGTCGTCCTGAACTCTCCGCGGCGATACATCACCGCTGTTTTTACACTCATTCACCACGGATTAATTACACCGAAACGTAAGTAAACCTCTCGTTACATTAACCGCGTATATATATTAAATATTTTATTCTTAATTTTCCTCTCCGACCACCAAGTTTTTTTTGGCCCAATTTCCCTTTATAATTTTTCTTTTAAATTATATTTTGAATTTATTATATTGTGCTCACATTGCAATAGTGCGTCAACTCTGCGTAATCATTATTCATTCATAATAATATTATACCGCGTGTTTTTTCCTCACCAAACTACCACGAGCCTGCCGGTAATGAATAGATTGATACCTGCGCCGTCGACTTCGTAGTCGAGTGCTGTTATTTTTATCACTATTGTTATGACTATTTAAATTCATTCACAGATTTTAACTGTGAGAAGCTTTTGTACCTACTGGCCTTACAAAATCTTGTGTTATACCTATCTGCCTACTTAAATATGGATTATTCCGATTTGAATTTTAAATTATAGTGACAATTCGGAATTTAAGTTCCTCAAATCTCATACAGCACGTGGTTACTTGATAGGAGAAATAAATACACTATAACTTCACTGTACAATAAACATAAATTAGTAAACTACAATCACTGTCACTTGTTTCACGGTGTCTTATAGGAATGAAATCAACTTATTTAATAATACTTAAGACGCTTTTATTTGTAATGTTACAGTAGTGAAATGAACCTCGACGATCGTGTATCAGAAATGTAAGTAGACTATTTTACAATTATATACCTTTTACTGATTAAGTTTAAACGAATATACTTACTACTTAGGTATATGAAACTGTGTATAGGTGCTTATAGATTACAATATCTCTTTGTTATGATGCATTGTTTTATTTTTTAACGCAAGGTTTAAGATATAGTTGGTAAATATTGACACACAGTAAAATTAAAACGTTCATTGTTTTCTGAGCTACCGTACTTTCATTGCAAATAAATAAAAGTACACAATAATTTTAATTTTCACCACGTATTTAACTTAATTTTTGTTTGTTAAGTATGTCTCCCATAGTACAGATTTTCATGAATAATTTCGTGTAATTTTTATTTAACATGTTTAAAATATATATTCTGATTTTGCATTTACGTAGTATAACTATATGAGCACTTCATATTACTATAAACATTTTAAATATTATTCTAAATATTACGAATTGCAATCAAGTACCTACATATTATATAAAAACAATACACCATACAATATAAAAAACGAATACTATTATGTCTTAAGTACATATAGATTATTGGTAAATATTTGTTATATAAATAGATTTGTGGGCTGCAACTATTTGCAAGGGTGTGCCATTGTTCTTAACGATTCTTTTTTATAATACCCATTACTTGTTCCGATGTAAAAATATTAGTCGTGATTTTGCAAGTAAATCTTATATGTTTTTGACTCGGTATACATTGGGCATATAAGTTATTTGCATCGCCCACGAAAAACCTGAAATGGCGTAACTATTTTGATAGTTGTTTAAGAAAAAAATAGGCACAATAGTTTTATGTTTTCGTTGAAATCTAGGTAGAAGGTTATTTTTTAAATTAATTAAAAGTTATATAGCTTCTGGTATACAAATAGCTTATACTATTCGTAATATTTTAGAACTACCAATTACAACACAAACCGGTTTAAAAAAATATATTTGCTATAGCGTATAACGATTTACTCTAAACGATTTACGTATAATAACCAATAAATCAAAATCGCCACAAAGGAGATTTTAAATTGCACGATTATCTAGATCTGAAATAATAATAATAATAATAACATGATTTGTGTACGATAATTATCTCTCGATATTTGTTAGTAGTCATCTTGTTTAGTTGTTAAATGCCCAGTAAAAAAAATGTGTTATAGGTAGGTACTATATTATATCACTTAACTTGGTTAAAGTATATGTTATAGAATTATAAATTATAAAATCGATACAACTAGCTTCTATCTTTTATAACTTTAATAGAAATAAATTAAACGTTAAACAAAAGCTAATAGTAGTATTTTTTAGTAGTACCTGTTTTTAAAGTATTTAAGTGGCTAGTTGTAATCAAAGAAAATGTGTTATTTGATTGATATTAATTTACTTCTAATTCTTATATAAATCAAAAACTTTCATATTTCTACATTACACTATAATATGTCCGTTTACAACTATTATTTGAAGAAGGAAAATTAATATTCCCATAATCTTATATGAATTATATAGTAAATTGTTATGTATTAATTTAATATTAATATATCACATAACCATTTAACATAGATTATAATGGTAATAATATGTTGCATTAATGTATAATTATCCATACATATGTATATGAGTATATAATATATAATTAATATATATAGGTATATATATTTAGCGGTACTTACTATTAAGTTCAATTCTTAAAAAATTATAATTAATTGCACATTTAAATGTTTCTGTCTGTCTGTATGTCTGTCTGAAGTGCCGTCTTCAAGAGAAAGCGAAGCGGGCAATTGCTCTCCTATAGGTACCTTGTATATGTTTTTAAAGTTTTCGTTAGTTTTTTATTTTTAATATTTCTGTAACTGAACTGTTTCTGTATTCCAAAATAATAATGAATACAATTGTATATGTATTTATATGCATACTATAAGTTAAATGGTTACATTTTAATACATTGAATATTTATATAGTATTTTGATATCGTAATAATATGTGTTTAAAATGTCTATCCGTATTTATTAGTTAAATCAGAATCACTTATAACATATTTATACATTTATTTCAATTATGTGTTATATAATAAACAATTTAAAACTATACGTATGCAAATACTGAGTTTTTGACTAAGGGTTTGCAGCCCCCCCCCCAAGCCTACAAATTGGCCACCTTAAATATCACCATACAAAACTTCAAGTATTTAAGTTCTTTAAATTTAGATTCAAGAATAGACATTTTCACAAAAAAAATATAATTGTGACAATGTTATACAACTGTAGTACCTGAGTATACATTATAAGCAAGTAACATATTATCATACATGATTGATGGTATTTTAAATTAGAAATACTATTTTATTTAAAAAAAGTATAAATTTTAAAATATTTGATATTTTTATACGATTATACATTTATATAATCTATTCATAGAAAAAAATACGTTTTATTGCACGTGGGTCTTATTTAAAATAATTGACACTGATTTTTTGACAGTCATGAGACACTCGATTCAGTTGTGTTTCGGATTTTACATTAATAACTTAATAGCGATAATTTGTATATCAGTATGTACTACACTACTATATGCTATATATTGTACAATATAAAGCAACTCGTAATTTTATAAATATGTCGAGTAGTACTTGACCTCCAGTACAATAGGTTGGGACCTATTCGTTCCAGCAGTTAACTGTTGAAACCCATCCGGGACACGTTTAACAACTACTAACCGTTTTACTACATGCCATTGTAACTATTCTATAATGCCGATAATATGCGTTCACGCTTATTTCATCGTCTGCCCGACAACGACTCCCCGCCGCCGCCGTCGCGATCGGAACTAGCCACAGTTAGTGAATTGCAGTATACTGACGTGTACACATAATAATATCATAATATTATCACGGCAATTTCTTTTTTTTTTGCTGCCTGCACCTATCGCTCATTCTATCTACTCCCTCAACGCTGCAGTCCCTATATCATCATCTCTCACCATGACTCCACCTCCACCACGATCACTCGCGTGTTGATAATTTTTTAAGTCAGCCTCAGTATCTATCATTCCGAGGGTCCGTTGTATATATATTTATTAAAACGGTCGATTGTAGTCGTGGGATAGCGGGCAAAATAATGCGATGGGACCAACGAGATGAGTGAGCAGCGTATAATATCCGGCAATATGCGTCACGTCCGGAGGAAAAAGGGTGTATTACAAGCCGCCAAAAAAAATATAACTATATAGGCGGCTCGGCTAATTAATTAATTGTCACATTACGTTCTCACGCCAGTTTAATTGTTCGCTAAATGTCATCTCCAAGAAATTACGCTCACTTTACGCGATGCCATACACAACTGTTATATTATCTACTTTTATTCCACGCAAATTTATACAACAATTTTAAGTCCAATCTTCCACGAAAAGTTTAGCCGCAAGATACCCATTGATAAATGTAATCATCTAAAATTATTTTTTATATCATAAATATTTATGTTAGAGTTAGTTATGTTGGAAAGTAATGTCTGGGTGGGGAGGGTATCCTTCATTATATCATATCCATTATTTACTTTTTCAAAATACGGATCGATGTATACCTTTTCTGGTTTCTACAGCCTCTGTGTAAAATGGTTTGCCTACTTAACACGAAAACGGCTTACTCGATTGCAATAATTACGAATCTGGTATGGTTGTAGGTTATGTACTATTTTGTATTTAGTGTACCGATGCTAAATGTATTACATCATGTCTATTATTATTATTATTATTATTATTATTGTTATTATTATTATTGTTATTATTATCACTCTCTTCTATATCATTTATTCATATTTCATATTTCATATAATATCTATAATCTATATATAATATAGATTATCTATACTTATATTATTTTTTTTTTATGATTTCGGTTTCACTTCCAAAGGGAAATAAAAAATCATTATGGAATTGAAATAAGAATTTGATTAAGATGATTATCTAAAAACTGTTTTCCGTCAATTTTTTTTGTTTCAGTGGTATGTTCATAATTAATTTTTATTTTATCATTTAATAAGTTAATAAAATACAAATTAATAATCTGAAACATAATATGTATTATATCTACCTAGAAAAACACAAATTATTTAAATAATTAAAATACAAATTTACTGCATTTGAAATATAGACATTACCTATACATCTCAGTAAAATGTAAGTATACAAATTTTTTAGTGCAACTCGATATTATTCCATTATTTCTAAGTACGACCTACCTATGTCTAATAGTTTTTTTAAAACGTTTGTTCAAACAACACCTCTTATTAATTGTTTCTTATAGATAATATATTATAACTAATAAGAACTTTTGACTGATGCGTATAATTGAGTGATGCATTTCTAGAGCATTGAATGAATAATTTAACATGTTAGAAGTCAAAGGTGCTAAAAATATGATTTGAGTAAACATCATTTGATTTCAAAGGTACCTACCTATTAATTATGAAAAAATTGATAATATAAGTTTCGTTAATTAGAAGGTTAGGTATATGTTTTTTTTTTTATTTGTACAGGCCTTATTAAAGTATCTATTTGATATTAATTAGTAATATACTAAATAATCAAATATAAAAAACGTACAATTAATGTTCGCAATTTAAAATGATTGCAATTATTTATACAACATACATAACCACATCCACTATATAATGGAATTAATAAAAACAAATTTAAACAGGAGTTAGCAAGTCACTTATTACCTATTATTTTTAGTATTTATAATTTCATATAAACTTTTATAAATATAATGTTACATTATTTAACATTTTTGAATTAAATACTTATTAAATTATGATTAAAGAAAAGTTGAGCAACTTGCTTTTATTTGTTACTTCTTGCTTACTATAGGTATCTTTAAAATTTAGTTTTATAATTGATTCACGATATTATATATTCATATTTTGTTTTTACCCATTTTGTTGAATTTCTCTATGGTTATAATTTTTAATTTTGGCTCTGATAAATTACAATTTGGACAGACTAGTTAAAAGTTATTTAAGAAATCATTTTGTAAAGATAATTGTTTCATTGCCTTGGTATATAATTATATTTTTTTTTAATTATAAAAACATTATAAGTTACTTTGCAGGCCTGTATAATACATTAATTCTTATGCTTATTAAGTATTGTAATATATTAATAAATAATAACATATTTAATTATTAATATATATAACACACGTAGCCAGATGGAGATATTTAATATTACTTATATTTTAAATTTAGATATTATTGATCATTGAAGTACCGCTATATTATTTATAAAAACCAATTAATTTTAATTAGGTAAGATTTTATTTTCAATCCAATATAATGTGATCAAACCTATATTTACTTAAAGTAATATTTTCAAGACACTAAATAACATATAATTTATTTTGTAGACCAATATAATCTTCAATTAATAAATTCATAAAATGAAATTATTACGATGGAATAAAGTTTGATAATCTTATGTTTTCAAGCGATATAATATTTAGGTTTAGTGTACTAAAATAATAATATAATACCCGAATAATACAACTATATGTTTAATTTACATGATTTATTTTTATAATTATAAAATACATAATATAATTTTCTTTTATTATTAAAATTTGAGATCTGAAACGCGATTAGGAGTCATAAAATAAGCGAAAATGTATTGTATTGTGTTCTCGAAGAGTCCATATCAGTACAAGTAAATAATAAAATTATATAGGTACTTATTAATTTTAAAATAATACGAGGGAAGGTAAATTTTTCTCAAATAAATCTTCTACATTAAATTAATCGATCTTAATTTGAAGTATTATAATGATGATAATAACATATATTATCATCATATATATTCTATACAGATATTTATTAAAATATCCAATCCATTTATTAAAAATTAGTTTTATTGTAAATTGGAATAGTCGAGATATAATAATATTTATAGTTAGAAATTAGAATCTCATTATTAATATTAATAAAAATCCAACCATTTAAAGAAGGTTTAAAAGTAAAAAAAAGACTTAGTTATAACTTTTAAGGTTTGAATTTCAGAATTCTAAAATGTCTATTATATTTTCGTCTGTTCACTATTGTTAACACAATGAAAGAATTTTTACTAAGAAAGTGTTATGTTATAAGCCGTGAACTCAGGAAAAAACATTCTGTTAAATACCTACCAATAACTATGTACCTGTAAAGCCTACCAATATTGTTAAAAACCAGTTTGCCTCAGGTAGTGCCAGTACCCAACACTACCCAAGGCCACACCTCTGATTCTTTAAAATCGGGGGAATCTGACATTTACAACAGTCTGCTGGTCAAAATATTCATTTATTACAGCCGAGTCTCGATAACTCGAATCTCCTGGGGGATAAAAATAAATTCAAATTATATGTTTTTGAGTTATATACATAAAATATAACTTATAAACATCTTAAAATCCATGAAAAAATGTTGAGTTAGTAAGTTTTTGAGTTATTGAGGTCCAAGTTATCTTAATATGATAACTTGTATTGGTTAGTAGCATATAGTAATATGTTTTATAAAGGATTATACAGTATTATAATAATGCACTTGTTTTTATTGGTTTTAATAATATATTTAAATAATTTATATGTGTTAGTAATCTAAAACATTTATATTTAACTTAAATTTATTTTATATACGGTTTTATTCAATAAAATATTCACCGTGACTATTCAGTGAAACCACACGCTCGCTCACATAATCCAAAAGGCGGACACTATATTATGAATACCACTTCGGGAAATATTTTGTAGGTACATTGTATGTATCATCCCAGGTCACAATAAAAGTGGATTTTAATCGCTACGGGTGACGGCGCCATCGTGACAGGGTCAGGTTATTACAAACAAACTACCTAAATATGTGCCCAAGATATTTCAGGCATCCAACGTTAAATCTTTTAACGTAAAAATTTATTTGACTGTGTTATACGTTATACCAACTTGATTCTATTTTGATACAAAGTTACAAGATTATATAATACCTGTATTTACAATAATACATTTTTTCACTTGTCTTTAATAGTCTTATTAATAAAAAATATCAGTCTACGTTTGATAATTATAAATGTAGAACAAATGCCAAGAACTTGAATATTTAATGAGTTACAAAATGATCACTATATGAATTTAGGTCAAATTGAAGTGAAGGAAAGTTTTGTAGAGTAAAATAAGTCACATGATTTGCTTGTAAACATTTGTTTTTTTGTAAATTCTATTCATTCCTCGATTTATCCAGCATTTAAAATAAATTGTAATAATATACTAAATTAATAATAGGCTAGGTAGGCACCTACTGAATTTCACGGGGAAGTAGACGCTCTAATAAGACTTAGAAGCAGGGCGCTTGAGGTATTTGTACCTATATATAATCAGGTAATCATATAGGTACGTTAAACATTGCAATTACAGTCGAATATGGATAATTCGAATCTTATGGGGCATAAAAAATAAAATTATATAGTTTAACTGATGCGTTCGATTTGTTAATAGGTACCTCAAATATAACTACTATAAACACTTCAAGGGGTAAGGAAAAACTTCGAATTATTAATGTTTTCAAGGTGTGAGTTATCTCGAGGCTATTGTATTTTCAATATTTGCATAGTATTTTTTGATTATTGCCAGTATTACTACGACTACTAATCATGACATTAAATTTTTGCACATTATTTAGCTATACGTCGTAACTTATAGAGTAAAGAAATGTGGTTACTGAAAAAATATTTTTAATTCTAAGTGAAAAATAAATAAATAAATATAGCTGCAGCATGTTTAGAACGAAAACTAGAATCAGGCCTGAAACGATACTTAGGGTCAAATCCTAACAGAAACCAGTTTTGTGTACCTATATAAGCTATGGTATAAGGCTCATGAATAAGTTCAGTACCTACTGACAATACCTAAATGATAATACTGTGGGAAAAAAAATATAAAAACCAATGAAGCCGTCGAGTTCATATATTGTATTATAAACGGATTGATCGAGTTACCGGGCGTGAACACTAAAATAGTAATAATAATAACACCCAACCACTTATAACATATTGGACGATTATAAATTCTGTCGACAGTTTGTTTTTCTCGATTTACTTGGAATCCGAAAGAATGTCGCGCATAAAAAATGGTACAACAATAATATACGGCATGCGTGCCCATGCAACCGTTCCAAAAAACGCATCCGAAACCGCACTTTCCCCTACCGGTCATGCAGTGGTTCGTCGAGCCATGCCGCGCGCGCCGCCGCCGCCGCCGACACGATCTCCTTCCACCGCGGTCCACGGCCGCGCCAAAACGACCTGTTGCCGGCGACCGGGGGGGCCGAGACGAGCCGATGCGATACTCAAGCCGGACGACGGACACACACGCTCTGAGCGCCGGTGTTTAGTAACGCATACCGGACAGTTCGGGTACGTACGTGGTCGCGGTCGTCGTCGTGTGGACACTGCTCTGCCTCACCGGTTCGCGTCTATCGATCACGATCTAGGTACCTAAATTGCATGAATTGTATCCACTCGCGAGCGGACGAATAGTTCTTCCACGTTTGATCGTTCTCGCGTCGACCGACGGCAATAATATTCGACATCGGCTCGAAACGATAATAATATTATCATACAAAGCATCGACCACATCACAGGTGCCCAACTCACCCGTCCGCGTCAGATTCGAGACTTGTATCGCCGTCAAATCTTATAACGATTCACATTTATTGTTCTAACGTTTCGATACACACATATTAATATTGTCTGCACGACCACCGGGCGTTACAATCTTCGTCACACGGACACGTCGCCGCACTTGCAGCAGCCGTCCCCGCTCGTTCCCGCCGTATCCGCGTTTATGCGTGTCCAGTTATAGTGAGTATAATAGTATTATAATAATATTTTACGTCGTGAATTTTATATGAATTTGATATTATATTAGACATTATCACACATACGTACTACTGCGGGAGATAAATATCTTCTGCGTATATATTATAATATTTTGTCTTACGCCTATTCGACTTATCAACTACAATTTTCATTCGCGACACGTGCTATATCGCGATAATGCCACTGCAGAACGCACACAATAATATAATAATTACATATAGTAATATAATTTGATATGTAAATGTGTTTAGGTATATCCATTCTATCTATATTATGTACCCCATATATATATATATGTTAGGTTTATGTACCTATAATGGTATCATTTTCTTTGTGACAATTTTTACTGTCAATTTATTTTATAAACAATACGTTTGATGTTATATACCTAGGTACCTAAGTCTTATATACCAGCGTGCGTACCTAACCATCCCAAAACCAAAGGATTTCGTAAACGATATAATTAGTACTAATAATAAATATGTACATTATTTTTAGCATATACTGAACTGTTTTCCAAACTGGAGACGATGATACATATTATGTTAATGTATCTCTTGAATACATTGATTCAAAATGTTATTGTACCGATAGACGTATAATAATATGACAATATAATGTATGACAATTCAGATAACTGTGGACAACTGTGGTCTGTGGACACACCACAAACGCTTGTATTATAAAATCAATTATGGACATATTACAATTTACAATATTATACATATAACTATAGAAAACACTGTAGTATTTGAAATACAATAATTATATTATCGTGAGCTGTATATTCAAATACAGAACTATAAATAATGTGTTTTTAACTTGATTAAACTAATTCACTTATACCTATACCAATATAACTATTAAGCATGCCACATTTTTAATACTTGGGTCATAAATTATTACAAATTGAATCAAATCAGTCGCGTTCCTCAATAATGCGCGTGCGTTATAAATCTATCTACGCACCGTCTTATTAGAAAGGAAAAAGAAATACAAACAGCATGTGAAATGTCCACTATGTTCTGGTGATTTTTCACCGTAGCATCGATTACAACATTATAATGCAACAATATGAATGAATGTAATTAAATGGAGAAAATATTAACTGTGAGTTTACATTACAACAAATTTGTTTGTCATTTGTAAATGCATCCATGTATCCTGTAGTTTCGTGGTGTTTAAATAATAATAATGTTTTTGTAAAAAATAAAACAATGTTCTCCCTGCATTGCCTGCTGAATCATTTTTAATCATCGGTTGGGATAAATACTAATCAGATAGAATAATAGAATAACCACATTACCTATACAATATTTCATCCAGGAAAACTCACACGATAGGTATCTAACCTACCTATTTAGAATAATGCATTTTTTATGAATTGTATTAGAAATAATTTGAATCACGTGGTATTTGCAATTTAGTTTTTAACTTGACGTTAGAACCAGTAATTTAATTATATAATAGGTACCTACCTAAGTCAATTTAAGCTGAAGATTCACTTAAAAACGAAATACCTCAGATACTTCTGTTTGAATTTATTAAATTCTAATTATCAGGGAAAAATTATTCTCGTGCGTTTTGAAAATATGTTTTACTGAATAAAAATACAATTAATAAATCTTAACTTATTGATATTTCATTCAGCAAACAAATTAGATAGGTATCCTAAATAGGATAATGTATTTTATATGAATTTTATCAGAAAGAATTTTAATCGTGAATTATCCTATTAGTCTGGAATTTGACTGTGATGGTACCAGTAATGTAATTTTAATAGGTAAACCTAAAATCAATATAAACTAAGATTCACTTAAAAACGAAATACCTACCTCATGTCCTCATAAATTGATGTTTTAATTCATTCAATTAAATTCTAGTTATCAGAAAAAAACTATTCATGTAAGTCTTAAAAATATGTCTCACCGTTAAAATACAATTAATAAGTCGTAACCTATGCGATATTTCATCCGGTAAACTAATGAGATAGGTTTTAGGTATAGGTAAGTATGAAGTATCCTAAATAAGATAATGTATTATATATGATTTTTTTATTTAGTCTTAAATTTGATGGTTGCACCAGTATAGGCAGTAATGCCATTACCTACAGTAGGTAAATCAATATAAACTAAGATAACTTAAAAACGAAATAACTCATCAATATTGCTGTTTGAATTTATTACATTCTAATTATCTGAAAAAATCTGTTTATGAGTGGTTAAAAATATGTCTTATCATACAAACACAACTAATAAACTAATACCTTCTTATAATACTAATAATACCTATATTACAGAAATTGTAACTTTCCAAATGTAAATTGGCCCAATAGGTAGTAAACCTAGTATATTATTATTCAGTAGGTACATAATGTACCTATCATAATATTACACATACTCATATAAAATAATAAATTTACCATATAAAATACAACACTTAGGTAGGTACCTAATGAAATATTTATACTTAATAGTGGTAAATAACAATCCGATTTGACTAGTATAATTTGTAATAAAATTTTAGCTATATCTAGGTCCTAACTGCTATGTGTAACCCCTGTATGTACCTACATGGTTATGATTATTATCATATTTTGTTGCATTTGTTTAAATTTAATAATAAGATACAATTTATTACTACTTATATTATCAAACAATTATTATATATTATATCAATTCCTAAATGTTACATTATAAATATTATTATAACAATATCTAATTAAATCATAATCGACCTTTTAAATTACGTAATATGCGTGAACTGTAAAGACTAAAGTTTAACTAAATTAATACATTTTATTTCATGTGCATTAATATAACAATAGCCTTACTAATTTTAGTTATTGCCCAATGATCGATTCATATATACCGTATGTCCACTAAAACTGGGTACACTCTTTAACTCTGTTACCTACATTACTTAGTACCCTATACGTATTTTAGAATTCTGTCTGTGGGAGATTGATGATATAATAATCTGTTCCATGTCCCTTTAACAGAATTCAAAAATATATACGTATAGGGAACTGCGAGTAATATTGGTAATTTAATTATACAGTGTACTCTGTTTTCCAGGACACACGGTATATTATATATTATATATTATTATTTATTACATTATTTGTTTTCACTATCTATTAAAATTTATAGGTACAATCTGTAAAAGTTTTTACAATAATTATATTTCTATGATAATGCGAAAAAGTGGTTACATTTTATAGACTCAAATAATCGTAACAAACACCTACATATATTATATAAATATATATATATGTACGGAAATGACGTAGGTGCCTATAATAATATATATAAAATATATGGAAACTATAATGGATATTATACTGGCCTACCAATTAGCGCCTAGCTTCTATCTACTCTATCAACTCTGCAATATTAAGTACCTACAACTTTATCGTTTTGCATTATTTTATTCCATTTTAATACCTACTAAAACTTTTTTTATTATTATGACATAATTTGTTTTGGTTTTTCTTTGAATGGAGGTACTTAGGTACTAGTACATAATGAATTAATGAAACTAAATTAACTTTGAAATTCTATCGAAAACCCCAATTTCCAGGTTTTGAGTAAAGCGAAGAAATGTGCTGGGTTCACCCATGGTGTTTCTGTAAAAATATTTTAAATGATCTATGTTATGTGCCACTATAATATTGTTTTACGTATTAGATATAACGTTAAATGACTAGACAAGAACTTTGGTTTATATTATCAACCTTTAAAATGGGTGTTGCCATATTCTACAGTGCCTGTCCAAATATGTAAGGTCAATAAGAATAATAATTGTATTATCTAATTAGCAATTAATTTGTATATTTATTTACTCTTGTTGATATGTGATATCATAGCAAACAAAGCTTTTTTAACATTCCTATAGATTAAATATTTAAAAAACATTTTTGTTTAATGTTTTTATAGTTTATACCTAGGTACTTACTTTATGATAAAAAATCATATTCTAGATTCTGAGTAAATATAAAAACAGAACGTAGGTATACTAAGCAGGGAAATATATTTTCTGGTTTTAAAATGATGCTTATTAGTATTTATTTTTACAAAAAATGCTATTGAGTAATAGTTTTAAAAAATGTACAAGTATATATTCCCTTTATATAGATTAAAAATCGTGCTATTTAAGCATTTAAAATAAGTCTATTTCAGAGTTTCCCCATTCATATGCCAATCATAAAATTTTATAAGCTACCGACAGTAAATCAAATTCAAAAGTATTAACAAGCATAGTTTTAACGATACCTAGATCAGGCCCATTTTATTGACTCAATCATTTCTTATGAATTTGATATTACAATACATCGCAATTTTGTGCCAAGATAAGTGAGGCGAGACCAGTACCATTTACCTAGTCTCTAAATTTCTATAAAACTTTGAATTTCCAATATTAGGCAGTGTAGAAACGAAGGAGTATTACTGTATCTTCCTTTATTTTTTGCAATTGCAATCTTTTATTTATTTAAACTAAAACTATTGTTAGCAAATTTAAACAAATATCTTTTTAGGTAGATTATTGTTATAATGTATAGGTCGTATATATTATAAATATGTTTAAACAATGTATGATTTATATCATAAATTAAAGTAAATACAGAAACATCAATTTTAAAATTATTGTTGATGTATTTAGTTTTATAATAATTATTAAACATAAAAGTATAAATGTATAATATATGTAAATCAGATAAAATATAAATGTGTATGTTAAATACTCTGGAATAAAATAATGTAATAAATTATGCATGTAGCATAATATATTCTGTATACAGATCACCGTGTTTCATAAGTATCAGTTGTTTCAAGTATGGGAACTGTATAATATAATAATATGCAATTGAACCCCTGACGCCTTGCAAAATATCATTTCAAACACTGTAAAATACAACATAGTGAGGCACCTGTGTAATGCTTATTTGTCCATAAATAATTATAGTAATTATAATTACTTGGTACTTCTTAAAAAAAAATGAAGGTAATATTTCATTTCTATGGGTTATTAGCGCCGATTTAGTGGTAGTAATCCACTTTCGTATAATTGTTTATAGTTTATTATATTGTAGCATTATACTGCATAATAAACGTTGTAACATTGATAATTATATGCATTTTTAAACTTAGCTTTATGTCTATATTATAATGGTAAATATGTGTATACTACGATACGAATGTTAAGTGATCCACTCTCAAAGGCTTAATATATCATTGTTAAAAAAAAGTTGTATAAACAATAAGAATCAAGAGTCAACATTAATAAGTACTAATATTCATAACACATAATAACTTTTAAATTCATATACATTTTTATGTGGGTTTCTTATGTCTATCGTTATATAACGCGTAATATTCAACTACTAAATTCTAATCGCGTAAATAAAAAAGACATTTCACTTGAGTAATTGCCAATAGGTACCTAAGCTGCACAGTTTACATATTATCATTAAATATGATATTTTAATAGTTGATTGAATTTTTTTATCTGATTGTAATTTCCTTCGTTTCATGGCGGATAGATGCCTATAACCACATACTATCTGTTGCAATACTTTGTCTATCAAAGTCATAATAATATGCAATGGTTACCTAGCATAAATGCAGTATTTTATTTTTGGTTTTTTCGATAACTATAAACCTATGTTATATATAGGCAACTACATATATATTTTTAATTTCTATGATTAGTTACACATTTCTTACATTAACAAAATTCTACCTTACTATAGTGACGCCCGTTATTCATAGGTACCAAAACAATTTTTTTATCATAGACAATGTACCTATATATTTTTTTTTATGCAATAATCTTATTTTGGATTTTATTATACATTTATAAACGTTGAATTGTATGCTGTTTTTTTAATTGTTTTAGTTACATTGATGAAAGCCCAATTGCGTGTCTATCTTGTGTTTTATTTTACACTTTATCATTTATAATTAAATTAACTAGGTATAAACCTACTATAATAATCGTTAAAAAGTTATAAGACAACCCCCGTTAAAATTCATCGTAATATAGAAAATCGAAGTGGTATTTAATAATTTTTAATTTATTTTAATAAACCTATTAGGTTATTATACGCACTTATAATAAATTAAAAATATAGTGATATTATTATATTTTTATAATAATTAAAATATAAAACAAATAAATATTATTGTTTCTATTACATTTGATTACTAAATAAGAGTGCACTTCATATTATTATTAAATAAAAATATGTTAACATAATAGCATGTAATATAGTGTTTTAACTAATTTAATTACTTGTGATTTTAAGACATACTATATCTTCTATAAATTAGCTCGTTTTATTTATTAAAAAAACCAACTAAGTCATAATTATCCTTAAAAAAAAAATCCCTGCATAGGCCTTTTGGTACCTAGTTACTAGTTTGGTACCCAGGCTGACCTAGCTTATTAGTGACACTTTTGGAAAAATAACACATTTAAAAACAAAATTAGTAAATATTGGTATAATATAAGTTATAGGTATATCGCTCAAATTAACTTGAAAATTGTATTTTAGAAGTTCTTATTATATTACCATGTTTCAATAGAAAAATGTATAGTATAATGATTATTCATTAGAAAAATGATTATCAAATACCACCATAATACCTAAAACCTATAAATTATAATACAAATATATAATATTAAATAGAATTATTGAGTCGAAGAGAAATTTGTTAGTTTTATGTTTAATAAATATTAATTAACTTATTATTTAATTTAGAGAAATTAATGAGTTCAAATGTAAGTTTATGAACTAGTTCATATTTAAATGAAATTTTCAAGGTCAGACTATAAACCACCTATATGTTTTAGTGTCATATCAAATATGTCATTATCTTTTACAACAATTTTCATTTATTACAATACAAATATACAATTTGCATTAACCAAACTATATTAAATAAATACAAATATATCATGTAGTCCTAACAATATCTATAATATTGTCATTGTATAAGCATCTACTAAATATTTCAATATTTCGTAAATAGACAATATAAAAGTACCATTACACGAAACCTATTGTGTAAATATTTTTATATTTTTTTTTTTTGTATACATTATATATATATTATGTGTATGTAGTACCTAATTCTTTTTTATAGATAGGTAACTACTAGGTACCAATAAGCTTGCCTGAAACTTACCAATACTACCTAACCTTAAAAATGTTTAATAAAAAGTAATTAAGAGCGTATATCTTAAGTAAAAAATATTTTTTAATAATGAAAATAAAAAAAATAATTTGTAATTAATTAAATCCAATGATTATAGTAACATTAGTAACATAGGTATAGCGATATAGATAGTGATGCGTGATTTCGCGTGTACCTACACACAGTAAATAATTATAATTTATAAATATGTTTACACTTAATAGATTATACAGGTAGAAGAATAATGATCAGCTTTATTAAAATTAGAAAACAAGTCAAAGGTAAATGCTTCCAAGGATTCAATATGTTATTAATTTTAAGTTATAATCAGGTAGCATTTCACCTATATGGGCATTTACTACAAAAGTCGAAATATTAACAGATATCGAATTGATATTTATCAGTAAAACTGATATAATATAAGCTTTTAATTTCCTTGACCCAAATTATGATTACTGATAAGTGATAATACTATAACAGGTAAAATTTATTTTTATAAAAATATACCTATTACATATCCTTAGTCCTTACGTATATTTTATAAAAATGTACAGACAATTCTTTGTATTTTAGATAATGATAAATGATGTCAGTCTTCAATTTTGAGGTTGGTTTCTAGTGGCATATTGGCATCTAATTGGTATGTTGAGAGGTCAAATTAAAATTAAAATTAAAAAATAAATTATAGAAATACGAGAATATTTATGCAACACTAATTTTTGAAATAATCGATTACCATTTTCTAGACAAGAATACAAGATATAATTTATTAATCAAAATTTGTTGGCTTTCCAAATAATTTAAAAATATTACCAAGTTGAAATGTTCAACTTTTTTTAATATTATTTTTTTTATTTATGTTGATAAAAGGTTTTATACCCGTTAAAGTTTAAGCTTTAAAGTTGTTAAAATTTCGTAATAATCATGAAAATATATAAATAATTGCATAATTAAGAACTCATAACATTTTCAATTTTTACACCTACGACTCGGATTTGAAATGTGATCCTCTTAAGTATTTTTTACTGGAAATTAAAAAAAAAAGTTGAGCGAAAAGGCACATTCATTTTTTACGATCGATTGAAATTCAATAAATTGTTATTGAAATTGGATATTCAAACGTATATAAATGATTTTTGTTATTTTGTTATTATTTAAAAAACACTAACCATCAAAACTTAAAATATTCATTATAATTAATACCTACTTAAATTACACAATTAACTTTTCAAAATATTTAGACTAATTTTAATCTAATATTAGTCATTTGATAATATCAAATTTTTTTTTATAAATATTGATAAAAATTATGCTTTGTAAAAGATCTTGCAATTGTAAAACCAAATTTTTTTATAAGTTATAAAGCTTTATATAAGCTTTTTATAAGGCTTTATACAAATTTAAATTAAAGAAAATACAAATGCACAAATTTTTGTGGAGAATTTTTTTTCGTTACAATATTGACGGAATTCGATATTTAAACTAAAAATTCTAGTTTCTGTTATTTATTTGTAATTAAAAAATTATTATTCATTGGGATTATTATAAATATATTATAACATTTCTCTAGAAATGTACGCTGTCAGACCATCCCCGTTTTGAATCGTTCCTCGTATACAACTATATTATAACATTGAATTTAATTTTCATCAAGTCATATTTACATTCATTACACTGACCTACTCAATGACGATAGGTTCTCTCGAAACTGAGTACCTGTATACACTATATCATGTAATAATATATACAGCTGAATGGCATCTTTTGTATTTGGATATATATATTTTAATTAATATTAAATTAAAGTATGTAAACATTAATTAATGAACAATATACATAGGTAATATATTAAATTATTGTATAAAATATTTTTAATTCGTTGCAAATTTAGTACTTACGATTTGTATACAAAGTCATAAGTATTATTTCTTTTACAATAAACATAAATGTAACATTATAATATTTTATTAATATTAATATGATTAATAATAATTATAGAACTGTGGGAGAACTATACGATGTATTTTCATAACGTGTTTTCTATTATTTCGGCCATTTTTATGAGAATTCCGATTGGTGACTAACTTGCATTTAGTACCTACAAAGATTTTTTTTATAATTATTGAACTTAACTTTGCATACTCCGTAAATTTGCATTAATATTTAAGATTTGGTCAGCCTCATATGGATATGTTACATCAAAATAAATGTCATATTAAACATTTGTATAGAACTAAAACTAGTACTCTATATTATGATTAGTAGACGTATTTCCGTAAATTGACTGATTATCGGTTGCACAGTATATTAGCTTGAAGCATTGTTATAATGATTTTCTTGGAACAAGGGAATAAATTCTTTACAATCTAAATAATTATAATGTTTACTCGTTGTCTGTAAGCGCCCAATTACTATTATAATTATTAATATTTTAATAATTATAATTTACTCATAATTACGAAGTTTAATTAATTCCCCTTAATTTCAGTTCTACCCAATAACAAAGCTAAGTACTTTGTAGTTATAAATAAATAAATTATTAATATTTCATGTACTTACCGTACGTTCATACCGTATACTAGCTACTTAAATATTAATAAATCAATAAGATCAGGTTATCACTATAATAGCCATAATTCTATTTTATTTTGGGGCACTCAGATTGTATCATAATAACATCTAGTATACCTACCTACAAGTGTTTTGTTAGATTACGTATTTAATGAATGGAAGTAAACATTTTTTTAATTAGCTATATGAACTCCTTTGTAAAATATTACACACCGCTCAAAGCATTTGTAAATTTATTGTGTTCTACACAATGACCTTATTATCCATTTTCCATTTGAATAATATAATGGTTTTCAAGAATCCATGAAACATATTATTTAACGATAACCTATTCTTTATCTAGAATCTAGATACCTATTCAACTTGTGCCACGTACTAAGATTATAATATTATCATTCATACATGATATTACTGAAATGAATATTGCAAAATAATTGCAATTATTTATTAGGTATAGTACCTATCTTAATAAATAACTAGGTAACTGAAAAAAAAATATAGAATTAAACCAATAGTAGTCCACTAAAGTCAAGCATTTTAGAATGATTATTGAAAATACAATTTGGGATTTTTTTTCTAAATAAATATATTAAATATTTCTTGAAATAACTCAATCAAATAAATAATAATTAATATTTACTTCATAATTATTTTTGAGCTTTAATCCATAAATACTGAATAAGAATGTTATACGTATTTGGTTAAATATTATAATTTTTTTTTTAAAAATTGATATTATATTCACCGAATACCGGTTATGATTAAGAATAGAAATTAAAAGACTGAAGTAATTATTCGTTTTACTTTATTCATTTTATTATTTAAAAAATTTACACTTATAGTATTGTAATTAATATAACTTACCTCTTTATATATTATTCTGCATTATTTCTCATTTGTACGAAATATATAGGTAAGACGCAACCTATATAAAGACTTAAAATTATTCTAATATTTTTGTTGCCAAACCCTTTTATATATTAACCCAACGATATTATATAATTTTATGGAAAACACTAAGCAGTCAGGTTGAGGAAAAAATGTGAACAAAACGCAAAGTAATTCAAATGGTCAGTTTTTTATACAAAAAACATGAACAATAATAATATGTTTGCATTATTGTTTACTTTGTGTTATTCTATAAACGTGGTTTATCTACGTAAACTATTAAGTACATAGGTATTGGCCATTGGGACACCGGAATCACAACTTAAAAACCGGTTTACCATCTCATAGATTATTAGGGTCACGAGTAGATATATTATGTACTAGTTTGAATCAAAATGACAAAATGTACCTATTTATTTGTATTTATCACGCACAAACAACGACATAGTTATTAACAAAAATATTAAAATTTAAAAAAATGTAATGTACCTACCTACGTTTTATTTTTATTGATTATATTATATTTTTTTTCTATAGATCACCTCTCAAACCTTCTCATTCAGATCAAGGACGCAATACAATGAGTACTACCAGGAGACAAAGCAAAGAAAAAATTGAAGAATCATGTTTTCGTCATAATTTGCTTACTATATTGACAATAGCTTCCGTAGCTGGTGGAGTAATTTTAGGATTTATTTTAAAAGGATCTAAATCAGAGTGAGTATTATACTATTCCAATACAGATTTAAAATAAATATTTATCTATATCACAAATCTAAACGTATTCCCATCGGCTTATCTCCAATCTACAGGTCACAACTACGATAGGTGAAAAATTACGGCAATACAAATAAATGTTTAGTATATTTGTTCAAAACTTGTAAATTGCAACATACCTACATTTTTTTTTATCACGTATGGATATTTTATTTCTGATTACTGATTGCTTAATATTATTGGTATCATTATTGAAGCATATTTACCAGCGTGACGTCTTCAGAATTTCATTCAATGTGGTTCAATGTTAAAAATATATACCTATATATTGTCTATCCAATAGATATTTTTTTCGAATTCAAATTTTTAATTTTGTCTAATGAGTATGGGTACTGTCGATTAGGTACTACACTTCATTAAACGCTACGGAAAAATATAAAACTCTAAGTTATGGTAATTTCAAAGACAATGAAATCAAGTCAACCAGTTATGATTGACTGTGCCGTAACCGACTAGGCTTTAAATTTTTTTTTTTTTAAGCCCGAATGTCGGTCAAACACTCAAATATATATATATATATATATATATATATATATATTGCAAAATGGGTAAAATAAAAATACCAGATAAATCGCCAAGCTCTGTGAATGAATATAAAGCAGGTATAATATTGTGTAACGGCTTTTCTCGCGATGAAGTTTCAATGATCTTCACTAACCACGTTAGCTACGTACCGCATCCTGAATAACGTGTTATGACTTATTATAGGTTTACACTAGTCGTCTGCTGATCGTATATATTATAAGCTATAATTACTGTAATAAAGGGTATTCCACGATGTCTTAACTTTTATTAAGCTGTTACGCCTGCACAAAATAAAATTGATTGTGAAACGTTATAATAAAAATCACTAACTATGTATTTCGTAATATACACAAAATTAACATCATCAATTGAATTATGTTTATAGATGGACAAAACGCGAAATAACGTACGTACAATTCCCTGGCGATATTTTCCTACGTATGTTGAAAATGTTAATTGTCCCGTTACTTGTGTCATCTATTGTGTCGGCTATCGGATCGTTGGATTTATCTTTGTCTAAGAAAATTGGTTTCCAGTCAATTGCTTATTATGCAGCGACCACATCGATGGCAGTTTTGCAAGGTATATTTTGGGTGATGTTGATCCATCCTGGTAAAATTATGAGCCAGGAAGAGCAAACGGCAAGCGTACACCAAGAAACTAGACCAATCACTACTGTCGACACTATATTAGACTTAATAAGGTTGGTTAACAAATTTTGACATTTTTTTAAATTTAATTTATTTTAACCGATTCACTCGTTTTACAATGAAAATTGTTTTTACACGCGTGTAAGTACACATATATTTTGTTTCCTATACTATTTCATTAGTTGCACGTAGGTATCTATACTTGAAGTAGTATAGGTACTCACATTATATTGTAATTATCTGGATGTATAAATTATAATTTATAAGTACCTAAGGTACAATATTTTTCAAGATTTTTCACGCAAATACAAACAATTTAACATTCTTAAACGTTAACGACATATAATAATATAAATATAAGTATATGAATATTATAAAAAAAAATAAACATCTAAGATAATATTGACGAAATTTCACAGAAATATATTTCCGGCCAATCTCGTTGAAGCAACTATATCGACTGTGAGTACATTACATTTCTATTGTTATTTATTTTTATATATTTTAATGAATTAGTATTCATAATTGTTTTGCTCTCTTTTTTTCAGTACCGATCAGTACTTATCCCTCCTAAAGCACTACCGAACTCAACAGGTAATCATTGTTTTTAATCTTAGCTCGTGTTTGTAAATACAAAATTATTATATTATATTATAAAAGCTTAGCTTAAAATGATATATTTAAAATAAACAGAAGTCTACCAAAAGATTCTATATATAGTTAGTTAATGCATGAATCAGAAATTTTTTTATCACAACACAATTAAAAGTTTGCTAAAAAAATGTATATTGTATTGTTAATAGAAAGTCTTATAGATATAGGTATAGCCCTATAGGTACCTACTACCGCACTGGTACAGCCACAGAAGCATAATATTTAGATTATCACCGTTGTTATATATTGTATTGGATCAACGTCCTTTAGAGTTTATCTTTAAACATCAAATAGTGATCCTTGATTAAACCGTTCATAGTTCATTCCGTTTGATATGAATGATCCATTTAATAGTTTTAATTTGTATGCAACCTAGTATAAAAGTATAATTAATATCACCTACATTTAATAAAACAACGAAATTAAGACATCGACACCGTACAATTATTATTTGTGCAACTCTATTATGCCGCTATATAACATTTTAACTTTGCATATAATCGTTATATAACAGATTGATTAACACTATACATTACACAATACACATTGACTAAATAAAAAATAAGAAGATAAATTTAATAAAAACACTAATTCAACATTTTTTTTACCTAATATTTTATGGCGAATCGAACAATAAATCATGTCAAACATTTTTACCGTTTTTTGGACTTGAATTATATAGTATTTTTATAACTGTGATTTATTTCGTCAATTCGTTTTTTCTTAAAGTTAAAATTGATCGTTTTGAATTACACCATATACCTAAATAAATGATTGATCCTAATATCCTGTACCTGTAGGTACTAAAGTTTTTCATACCATTCGTTTTTGTTCAAAATTATAGACTAAAACGTTAAGTACCTAGGTACCTATATAGTATATTATATGGTACGACACGTCTGTATAATATAAAGTTTTTAAAATCAAAACTTTCTTTTAAAATTAATTCAAATAAAAAAAAATAAAACAGATAATTCACTCTACTGTAGGTATAGTAAGTAGGTGTCAAGTGTACCTATACCTCGTCATTGAGTAGGTAACTATGTCATTGCTGTCTGTAATTAATGTGTTTAATTTGAATTGGTAAATCACTGTATACGGAAACCAATTATTATAAACGAAGACCGGAAGACCGCCTATATATTTTATATTTTTATATTAGTTATAATATGGTATAGGATGCATTAACAATTAGAAAATATTGCTGTTTATAGATAATAATAATATACCAATAAACGTAATGATAATAGATCCCTACGCATAATCTTTTTTGAATTGCAACAAAATAAAAAAATATTTGGGGGGAAATCGAAATATTTTACATGTGGAACCGTGGATATATAATTTTGTCATCATTTTAACTTTAAATAGATACTCATAAAAAAATATTGTATATTTACCCTCAACTTAATTGTTTGATTCCAATAAGAACAACCTACGATAAATCTTCTATACATTTTCATGATATTCGTCCATGCCTACAATTTTTAACTACAAAATAGTTTTAAAATGTTCGTGATATATTGACGAATATTCGAATGACGAATTTTGTAAAAATTTAAGATTTAAACACTTTCAAAAATCGTGACACTGTATTTTCGATATTTTTATTTCTGTAAGAACAATACTATATGATGATGAACCAACGTTGAATTACAATTTCATAAATTGTTTAGTAAAGAAAAGTCAAATATATTATTATTGATGAAAATGTATTAAATGTCTAGAAAATGTCAATATAAATATTTGGTGAAAGTTTCAAGTATCTATCTCTCTTTTTGAATTGCAACAAAATAAAGAAATCTATTTAAGTGCCTATCAAAAATTGATGTTGCGTAAATATTCCGGTTTTTTTGTAATTTTTTTTTCGTTTATCCCGACAAGTACCTACCTAATGAGAATGTTTTAATTTTGACCCCTTGCAAAGTACCAACTAGATTAAATATTCCACTAGAATCCTACCTCAAATTTGAAGATTGAAGCATTTTTACAGCTCCAAAAGGTGATGACAGACACACAAAAAAAAGATACCTATACCTAAATCATTATAATAAGACCAATCGCTCCGCTCAAGGCCTCATAATATTCTTAGATACTGAAATTAAATTCCTTTTAAATCAAGTTATGATTTTGAAAACCTACCAAACTACATTATGAATTATATATTTACATATGTTATAAAAATATAAATATATAATTATTAAAGTATGTTACAAATATTCAACATACTTATATGTTAATCAAATTCAAAAAAACATATCGTGAAATGGAATAATAAGTTTAGGAGGTTGTATTCTGATGTGTCTGTGTCGAAATCGATACCTACGTCAGTAAGTGGTAGGTACTATAACAGTAATTTACGAAATGGGTAGATAGGTCAATAGGTGTCACATGTATAAATTAAATGTATAATATTTTTTAAGAAATTTTAAATGAAAATTATAATTTCTATTAAGTTAAGTTTATAGGTACCTAATATTTACACCTATTGAAATATAGTTAGCTTTAAGGGCTTTAGGAACCTTCCAAAAAAAATTGGTTTAAATTAAAATAAAAACCACGTGATAACAAATAAACCATTAATTAATCAATATTTATTTTTGCCTATTATTAATTAACAATAGTAGGTACCTACTTAATATATAGGAACAATAATATGTACCTACATAATATAATATAATATTACCTATGCAAATAATATAGTTTATATTTTAACAAGTATAGGTACATCGATCATTGTGTATATATAATAAAATAATTGTTTTATTTTAGTTAGCGTTCCTGATATGACATTATGGGAAATAAAATCAGAAATGGTTGAAGGATCTAACGTACTTGGATTAGTCGCATTCTCTGTAGCTTTTGGTATATGCATTGGAAAATTGGGACCCACAGGAAAGCCACTTTTAAACTTTTTCGATAGTTTGGGCGAAGCTGTGATGTTAATGACCAACTGGGTGATATGGTAAAGATATAATTTTCATACATATTTAATATGTTATGAAGGACTTGAAGAAAATCGTTTGTTTTTATTTCAGGTTATCGCCAATGGGTGTGCTCTTTTTAGTAGCATCCAAAGTATTGGAATTGGACGATTTTGGCGTGATTGTTGGTAGATTAGGAATGTACTTCTTGACAGTAGTGCTTGGATTGTTCGTCCATGGATTTGTTCTATTACCACTCATGTACAGTTTATTCACACGTCAATTACCATTCCAATTCACAATGAACATGGGCCAAGCTATTATAACAGCCTTCGGAACAGCTTCCAGGTATAAAGACTATGATAGATTATATTCTTCATTTTTCTTGTAAAATATAATATTATTTTGACGTTAACTCAAATATAGTGTTATTTACGAGTTAATACTTGTAGTTATAGTAGGTACTTAGCAAATTAAGTTAAGAGGACGCTACACCGCATGTATTGTCACCGTCTTACAAACGTACACAATAACATAGCAAATTTTACGTCACTCGATCTAGATAAACTTTAATAAAATTCTTAAAATTTGAAATTTCAGTTCTGCATCTTTGCCAATTTCAATGGCCTGTCTAGAAGAAAACAATAAAATTGACGTTCGAGTTTCACGGTTTGTAATGCCCATTGGAGCAACAATCAACATGGATGGTACCGCCTTATACGAAGCAGTGGCCGCAATTTTTATTGCCCAACTGAAAGGCATACAATTAAGTTTTGGTCAAATTGCAGCTGTAAGGTACGTCATGATGTTTATTTTAATTTATTTGTTGCCAATAAAACAAATTGTATTTAGGTATCCTGTACAGGTTATGTACAGATACCTAAACCTAATGAACAAGGCATTTTTAATGTGTGATAAATGAAAAAAAATTAGACGATAAATTGATACCTACTAAACTCAAATTCCCAGAGTGCCTATTTAAACACTTTAATTCCAACAATATGTTTATTCAAAATTGTAATTAGTGTGACAGCTACTATGGCATCTATTGGAGCAGCTGGAATTCCACAGGCAGGATTAGTTACAATGGTGATGGTTTTGGACACATTAGGACTACCAGCAGATGATGTTTCATTGATCATTGCTGTAGATTGGTTGCTGTAAGTATATACTTTTTCGGATAATATACATGCACTAAGCATAGATAAAAGAATACTAAGTACACCACATTATAATATATTGTAACTTGGTTTAAGTACCTAACTAAGTGCCTTATATAATTTAAGGCTTTAAATTAAGTATTAAACTAAATGGAATTCATTAAATTCAAACTTCATAATCTTAAGACTACATAGATATCTACCTACCAAGTAACTAATATATAGGTTCCCAAACAGTATCGATATGTACAAATATTCAGTGTTCAATCAACTATAATAGTATAGTTACCTACCTAAGGGTCTGGGTATTTTTATCGCCTAATTTGTTTTTTGTTTTTAATTTTCAGCGACCGATTCCGAACCACTGTGAATGTGCTTGGAGACGCTTACGGTGCTGGAATTGTTGCGAAATTGGCAGAAAACGATTTGGAAATTATGTCTTCCAATGGAACTGTGGAAGGAGGTAAAGTGCCCAACGATGAATGGCACACAACATCTATGTAGACACAATCAGCCATTTTTATTTTCATTTTGTGACTACATTTTCTAATTTCCGTTCTATTTTAGAACATTTAAACTTAATCTTAATAAGGGTGTACCATCATTTTTATTATTAACCAGATATTATATTGTTTTGTTTATTGTTTTTAACTAAATAAAATCAAATTAGTTTTAGACATATAATTATTATATTTATTTTGATTATTGTAATCCATTATTAATAGCTACATTTTTATTAAAATTAAGAATGGTTCACCAAAAACATATAGGTAGATAAAATACCTATAGGTTACTAATAACAATTGTAAATACTCATCTGAAATGTACCTACCTTATTTTTTAATACACCTAATCTAAGAGGTTATAGGAAGATCAGATTCTCTTAGATTAAGTAACTACAACTAAATGTTTAAATTTCCAAAACAATGTTCAACAAGTTATTTATTGTACACAAAATTTAAACCTATTTATCATCTATTTGTATTTCAATTTTAATTATTCAAAATGCAGTCATAAAATCATTATGTATGGTTATGATTTATGAGTTAGGTACTAATGAAGTTCATTTTTTAAAAAAAAAAGCTCATGTAGAATATTACTATCCATGTTGGCAATAGTAAGCAATAATATATCAAAAATATCATTAAAATAGTAGTAGGTTTGATCTGTTAACATAAGTAAGCTTTTGCATCTGATATCAGTAAAATCATTTTTAACGTAGGTATACTCTTTCATTTGATTACTTTTATAACTGTACAAATTAAAAATAAAAAACTGAACACTTTTAACCTAAAATAAAATATTTTAATTATTAAAATTATTGTAAGAATAATGATTATATAATATATATTTTAATACTTTGAATTTCAACTAGAAGCATAGGTAACTATTATAACATATCAATTATTGATTGGCTTACATTAAACTATAATTTAAAAATTGTAATGATTAAAAAGTTATGACAACAGCATATATTTAATTTTAAATTTTACTTGTGTACAATATTAAACTACAATGTTTAAGTAAGAATAACAAATAATTTGTGTTCCTCTCCATACTAAAATATTCCATTATTATTATTTAGAATTTTACATCATCTTACAAATTAAAATTTACTATAATAGCTACCTTACCTATTTAATAATTACTTTGATAGATTGTATGTAATATTATGTAATCCACATTTTTGTTTCAATATTGCCTAGTTCATTTTATTTATATATTTTTAAGACATTTCATTAATAACTTCATAATAAATTATAGATTAAAAATCATAATATTATGCTAGTTGGCCTTTTGGTCATTCACGGATCATTAGTTTATTGTTCAGTATTTTAAGTAATTTAATTTATTTGAGTTATTATTACTGTACTTTATTTAATAGGTACTGTTTTTTTTATATGGTTATGTCATTAGTTTAGTAAAAAAAAAGCTTTTATGATAGGTACACAAATATAAACGGTGTATTTAATTAAACTTTTTTAATAATGTATACCTAAATTTAGAACAAGAATAGAAATAATCATAATAATGCGTGTTCAAGTTAATCATTAGTATAATTACACTTTAATAATATTATATTATAACATTAATAATTATATTTTTATCAAAATAAAAGTTATATATTAGTATAAACTGTTTGTACTTCATATTACTCAGGTATACCTTCAGAAAATTTTCCTGAAAACGCTTTGGTGTTCAAATATGGTAAGAATATTAATTTAGCAAAGTAGATTTTTACCCAAATATACTAACTATTTGATTTAAAGAATTAGTATGCTCAATAATGTATATTTGATAGGGACATAATAAGTATTTGTAAATTATATAAATAATATTAATTATAACAACAAAACCACTAAATTATAGAAGGCAAGTGATGAGTCTTTAAAAACCAGGATTAGAATTTTACAAATAGATAAGTTGAGTAGCCTTGGGTAGTTGAGTAGGAAGCTATTGCGTATTACAGCCTATAGGAATACAGAATCAAGATTAAATTCCTGGGCTTTAATTGCTGTTTCATAGACATTAGAATTTAGGATTAAGGTTGATTGAATCCTCAAGCAAAAGTAGGTATATAAATACATAGCCGATTGCCCAATATGGGTAGGTACTTTTAATATAGGTACCTACTTTATGAAGTTTAAAGTGTAAAAATAATGGTGCTTGTTGCTTGCTGAAAATAATGTCTTAAACAGTTAAACATATGCAATTGACAAATAATAATAAAACTATTGGTATTTATTAAGCCTTCAATTAATAAACCACCAATTAATATTCTAATAGCAGCCGACATGTGCTGATTTTGTAAATGTATACGATTTTTTGTCGATTAATTAACTAAGCAAATTATTGTTTTACTTATCTGCAATCACAAAGTAGGTACCTACCAAACCACAAACTATTTTTTTGGTGTTTTACCTTGCGTCCTTGCATACAATAATGGGATTATTAGAAGGCTAGATGAGTAGGTATCTTATTTATCATAATTATATGTTCCAACTTCCTGCTGTTTCTGAACAAAAAGTCAAATCATTCAATTAAATTAATTCTATACAGTTAATCAGAATACAAACTCTTATATCCATGTCTTCATAGCACAACTGGTTTAATACTGCCAATCAAAAGTACCTAAATACTTTATGATTTATGAATTACCCATCTAGCTATGTACATTTATGGAAGTACCTACTTACTCAGATTAATAGAATTTCGGTATTTAAATAGGTAATAAAACTAATAAAAGACAAATGTGTATTACTATTTGCTATATAGGTAAAAAGATTCAAAAATGTAACACAATAATATATTAATATGGTCATAACCTACTGAATATATATAACAATTACTGTATGAAACATATTAGGTAAATGATCTGTAATCGTTTTGAAAATAATTTCGTTTATAGAATAAAAAATTACCTACTAATTATAATACCTACCATGTATGTTTGGTAGACACTTAAGCAATTGTGACACACTAATATAATGTCGATTACTTAGGTAGCTTAAAATATTTTCATACTTTAAGACTCAAAAAGGTCAAACAGTACATGGTCTCCGAAGAATTTCTTATATAGTCTCAATAATTATGCAGTTATAACCTTGAATGATCTTAATATAATATATTAATATTATATATTTATATTTATATGTACCTATTTTGCAGGATTTTTTTTAGTGTAATGCGAGACACATTTTGTGTAGTGAGAAAAGTAATTGAGCAGTGAAAATTGTTACTTTGTGCAGTGCACAAAAAGAATTTCAGGATGATATATTTTATTGTTTATTATAAAACAATAATTGAGTAAACTACAAAAAAAAAAAAAATGTTTCTATTAAAATTTAAAATTGTTTTTTTTTTTTTTTTATTGATCCTCAAGCCCAGCATCTATGGCCATTAGCTGTTAGTAGGTTGTAAGGTGGTGATGGTAGGGTTTTTTTGTTGGTGGGGGCTTATACGTGAGTGTTTGTGTTTTGGCAGAATTTCGAATGAGGCCCCCGTAGGTTTCTGCCATGCCCCGGAATGGAGGATGGCGGCACCTGTTCTCCGGACACCGTGACTTGCCCGGAGAAAAATGCCGCCCAGTGGTCGAGGATCGAACCCGCACCGGCAGCGCCGCAGCCGACGCGTTGGCCGCTCAGCCACCTCGTCCCCCCCCCAAAAAAAAATTGTTTTTACATTATTCATTAATATACTATATTTTTTTTAAAACCAAAAATAATATCTAACACCTTTAAGCACATGCTTGTGGTGGTGGTAGAGAGTTATATAACATAATATGAACAATTTAATTATAAACAAGAAAAGCAGACAAGAACTGAATAATCATTGTCTACTATTAGAATACTTATAACTTATAACTAATATTAAATTACAATAGTTAAATGTAATTCCTTATTATTTATTCAAGTATAGAAAATAACCAAATCGGAATTTTTTTTTCTATAGTTGTACAATTCCTTTCTGTATAGAATATGTCCCTTTTTATATTTACTGGCATTAAGTTGTAGTTTTTTGGACCTAGATAATCTATGTATTTTTGACCAAACGCTTTTCTAGAATACTCCATTCTGACATCAAATGCCCTATTTTCTCTTTTAATTATTACCTTTTTCATATCCAGAAAGGATTCAAAGTTTTTAATTATATATACAATAGTTTTTTTTTTATATACAGACACAAATGGTAACACATCTAATAACTTAAAGTTTTCTTTAGTTGAACCAATTAAAGTTTTTTTACTTAAACATATCCTAACAATTTTTCTTTGTAAAAGTTGTAATGGTATAGACGCATTTTGATTCAGTCAAAATTATCAAGTCGGTTTGGCTATTATTTGATGTAAAATTATATTACAAAAATTATAAAGAAATTAGGTACCTAGTTAATTGATTGTTTTTATTTTTATAAACAATTATTATTACAAATTACCTATTTCAAGTAAATATTACTTAGTAAGTATTATCACTTATATTTACAAACGAAATTCTGAAATTATTATTTACAAATTTACAATAAAAATAGTGCATTAATATAAAATTATATTTATTTGGTAGTTATATAATGAGAGAGTCGGGATTTATATGTTATTATATATTATCGTTTCTAAGTACCTATATGCAGTCTTATGAAAGTAAAAAAATGTAGATAGTACAGTATACAGTAGACAGTAGGTTAGTAGGTACTAAGTAGTATAGCCGGCACAGTAAAGTTCACAGGGGCGGCTTCAGAGACATGATAAGGGGGTTACCAAGTCATAATCTTCAGAAAATATTGATGATTTTTTTTTGTACATTTGTTTTTAACAGTATAAAATTGTTTAGAACTACAGGCCCCCTGATAGTTCAACGGATAACAGTCCGTAGGGTTTGGTTTGGGTAAACAAATTCCCTACTATAACCCAAGAGTAGAAATAAGTTTGTGCAGTCAGAAAAAATCATTATAAAAACCCTGCTATTTTGTGTAGTTAAATGACTTTCAGTGAACAACAAAACTTACGAATAAGTTAAAGAAGTTACAAGTAGATATTATAATTTACTCAGTATAGGTCTTGAGTCCAGGCTCTGGACGTAAAGTAAAATAATGAATAATGATCAGGGACTCTGAAACAAATACAAGGAAATAATTTATAATAATTTAAAAATATTTGGTACACGTCTAAAAGCGCAAATCAAGTAATTTAGCATTACGATTCAGGGATTGCATTTGAAAAAAATTCTGTTTTATGTTATTTAAAATTAAACGTTTAACAAGTTTGGAGTTTATCGTTATTCAGAATTAAAACGTTATCCAAGTTTTGCGTTTATCGTTATTCAGAATTAAAAAGTTATATCTACATGTTTTGTGTTTATCGTTATTTATAAGTTATAACTAAAACGTTATACAAGTTTTGCGTTTATTGTTATTTATAACCTATTAAATGTATTAATAATAACTAATGCGGGCAGGTAATGACCCGGATACGGAATATAATATAATGAATTCTAAA
>WHPZ01586256.1:17704-33668 GCA_016617965.1 Macrosiphum rosae
TATGGAAATTAATAATAATGTGATGTGTTAGGTATACATTATTACATAAAATAAGCGATTGAATAATACAATCAAATAATTATTATGGAAATACAAATTTAAAATTAGGTACGTGATTTTTATCAAGTTATGTGTTCTGTTATATATTGACTGTGGGTGGCAGAATTAATGTTTATTTTAGTAAATTAATATAGAAGTTAAAAAATATATTATGGGTAAATTATTTCGTAAATCAACTACAACGTTACTCAATAATATTTCTATCACCGTATAAGACATAGGTCATTGATTTTTAAGATTTATGCATTTCTTATGCAACACTATCGTTACCAATTCATTACCTATATTGGCGATGTATTAGAATTACGAAGTACACGCTCGCAGCTCGAATACTTCGGAAATTTACCTCACTGTTTAATAAATTACTACTTGTCTATCCAATTGTAAGATTACAAAATCGCATGCACAAGTATAATATATACCTAAATGTCCTATATAGGTACATATGGTATACATATACGATCACAATACAGAGTTCTGTTTCGGACAATTTTAATACGAATATTATTATATAGATACAGTACCTACAATAGGTATCAGGGACGTGTTAGCTGATAGGTTGCTTTAAATTTTGAAGTTTAAAATTAGTCGTACGTAAATCTAGACTCTATAGTCTATAGTGTATAATTTTCAAAACATGTTTTTGTTCGAATGACTCGCCCGAATAATGACCTGTAAATGACCGAACGATTAGAGGTTTTATGAATTTGACCACGTTATCTTAACACTTCTAAATCCTTAGCGCAAAATCAACATTCAAACGTGTATATCATTGACGCTCGTATAATATAGTATAGTTGAAACGACTCCAAATTTCTAGGTAAGTATGTGTGTGTGCCAATAATAAAAAATGATTTATTACGTATTGAGCTGTACCTATATAGTCTATACCCATATAATACTTGTAACTGTTCAAATTCCGTCGATGGATAACGCGTGGACAAGTGACGGTGTATAATATTATATTATAAGTTGTGATCTGATTAAATTATGTAATCAATACGAATTAATTTAAAACAAAAAAAACTTATGTGGAATACTTGGCGCAGGTCCGCAGGTATGGTATTACCTAAGCATCATGATTTTTTTCTCAACGAAAGACACTCGTTTTCTGTCGATTAATAATTGTTGTTGATTATTATTTTATACTACATGCCAACTCTCTATGAATAATATTATGTTTTTTTTAAGCCCATGGGCCATGGCAATACTATTTATAGACAAAAGTTTCCATCGGAAATCTCAAAATCCCTGTTTGAGCACCTCCGGGGAAAGGTCATCTCCCTTTTTAAATTAGCCTATCTTATGCCCGGAGGTCTAATCTATCTGTACCAAATTTCATCAACATCGGTCCAGCCGTTTAGGAATGCATAAAAGACACACACACACACTGACAAACATTCATTTTTATATATTATATGGATAATTGTTAAAAACTAACGTTTTGCCATTTATTATTGTTTTGCATATTATAAAAAATAAAATAAAAGATGTAAAACTAAAATCTTCTATATCTATAGTTCCTACGCGTATCATAGTTTTAAACGACGCGATTCGTAAAGCATGTCAAATATCACACACCACAATGAATGCAATCGTATACCTGTGCAGCATATTATAATAATATGCGCCAGTGCCCGAAGTTGTCCCGGCTAGGACGAGGTCCTGTGCGTGAACCGAGCACACATTATTATTATTATTATTGTTGTTATTGTACCTACCAGTCGGTGCTACATGATGTAAATCCAAAAACCGGTTTCTTATTTGTCATCCTGTTACACCCACTACGACGTATGCAGCACCGTTAAAACGTAGGTACCTACATATTATTATTATTATTATAAATTGTAAAGATGACGACGATGTACGCCTTTACAATAATTATTATAATATTATACGCTTATGCCAGTATAACGCACACACCTATTTAATGTATGCACGTCTTTTTTACAATTATTATTATAAGAAAAAAAAATGGAAAATATTACACTCACTCTCACCGTAATAATAATAACAAGACTGCAATGTACCCAGGTACGTGTCGATTAGAAAACGCGAGGCTATGTATCGCGACGACATAGAGACGAACCAGTGAACTATCGCATTATCGTCCATAATATAACATCTTATTATATATTATTATCTTATAGGTACGTTTTACCTTAACCCAATCATATATGATATTTGTGTGTATAGCGTATACGCATAATGAACTAATATACACAATTTTTAGGCATTACCGATCGATGTAAAGAGAACAATAATTCTGAAGAATTTGTGTGTGGCCTGTGGGGAGAGGAAAACTCTTGAGACGTTTATTGTGGAATGCATTACAGCTGTGTAAAACGTAGATATAGCAGTTTTACCAAATTAAGACGGACGAGAAGAAGTGAATGAACGTTCAAGGTCGATGTAGCTGGTATTTTTTTCAGCGCCTAACTTCAAAGGAAATACTCAGTCACAGTCGGTTGACTATTGTCGCTGAATTATCTATATAGAACTATTAGGTATAGAAGTGTATACCTAGACATAATGTATAGGTATGTAATGTGATGTAGCTAAAGTCTATATGAGAATATGATCACCACGGAAGTACCTACTTATATGATTTATTTTTGGACACGAGAGATTCACCGTACAAATTGACAACGACCGAGAGATGAAAAAATGCATAAATTATGAAATAATTTATAATATACAGAGTTCACAGGACGTACAGAGCATATTACTAAAATTCTTTATTGATTCACGAAATATATATATAGTAATATTGTTCTCGTGGCATAATAACAACATATTATTTGGTTCCGGCAACCGTGATTTAATTGATTACAATTTAAAACAATTTCGGAATGCGCATTATTGGTAATCAAATGAACAATTATTAATTATTGTATACCAAAACCAAATACGTGTTAATACTAAAATATCGTAATATTTATTTTGAAATACGATAGGTGGTGTGCGATGTCGCGTTCTTTCAACCAACAATATTATACTCTTGGGTCGTATTTTTTTTAGGACCTACCTACAACGACGTAACGAAAATAGTGTGATACAGAGGTCATGTGTTTCGCGTCGTTCACTTCACCTCGGTGTTGAATAAGATAAGTGCAGGTATTATTATTTTTAATTTGAACATGGCCATTATATCGCATTAAAATAAGTTTCTCGACGGAAGTCAGTTTACCCAGAAAACAAAATGGTCAATATTGTATAAATAATAATGAACGCTTACTGAAATTTGAATGGATTTCATTTTCTAATAATTATTGTATTATTAGTAGGTACAGAGATAATTTTCATACATTAGTATAATATAATAGTAGGTATTATACATGTATTGTATGAAGCATATTGAATTAATTGTTCACTGTCCCGAAGTGCTTTCTAAAAAAGAAGCTCGCTGTAGGTAGGCGTACGTTGTAAAACAAATAACTCTATCGCTACACGCTCAGTCGCTCAGAATCTAATTTAACATTATTTTTTATTCAAGATATCTGTTACATGCGTTGAACAATAAGTTTAACTAATCGATATTCGATAAAATTAGATACAATTATTATTACAAAAAGTATAGAGTGAAGAGAACGCCCAGTATGGAGGTACCTACTTGGTCGTGAAATAAACGCTCAGAATCTAAAATCTTTTGATTTTCTTTTAATTAATGAAATATTCGTGCACGAATAGGTAATGTATGATGGTTTTGTATTACTGTTATACAATTGCTAATATTTTTGGGTAACGAACTGAATATGAAGTCAAGTCTTCAATCATAATAGTTTGTGTATTGCCATCTACATTCAATATGGACACTATAACAACAAACCATAATAGTTGTTTATGCCTTTAGTTTTACTCAGGCGTTCATTTGAACTAACAGTACATTTTTTGAGCACCCATATATATATAAATCGGTTTATATTGTTCCAGAATGTGTACATTGTTTTAGGCCATTAGTAACACATTCATTAAGCTGACAACATTAATCTGTAATGAATTGATTTCCCTTTTGCTAAAAGTCCGGTAAGAAAAAATGTAGAATTCGACTATATTGTACTTAATAATAAAAAAAAAACGTCATTAGAAAGTCGCTGCATGCTATGCCTATTATGTTCAGCTAATTTTTATGAGCTATCGCATATGTGGCACGTGCTAAAGCTGGTTGGGTGGCTTAAAAGAGGACAACAATCGTTTGACCCACATATAAACGTTTGGGTATCGTATCATTAAGACATATTTAGAATAATTTTTTTTTAATTTCAATTTAAGATAATAAATTTAATATAATATATATTATACATACGTTTGGTACAATGGTATACCTATTCCGATTTTAAATGTACCTTACTAATACTATTATGATGTAAGTATAGGTACTGACTTTTTTTAAACTTTTTATGTCTGATTTATCAATATATTAAATTTAGCTAACAATATATTTTTCAAAGTAATCTTATACATATATTATAATTAGAATATATAAATATTTACACAAAACCATTTATTCACTATAATAACAGGGAAGGTTAAGTTCAAATCTATATTATACATTTATAACCCACGAACAGCATAGATATTTACTTGAGCTAAATAATATACAACCAAAATATATACTATATATTATACAAATTGAAAATAGGTATTAGATAGGTACCTACAATAAACTTAAAAACATTTATTATTATAAGTTCTCTGTTTTAAATAACATGGTCATGTCGATAAGACAATATAGGTAATATGCACATGTTACAGTAAAGCCAAACGGGAAAATGATGTTTTTTAGTTGCACCTCTGAATATATACACTATACAGGTATCGTTATAGGATATAATATATACATATCGTAAATATATTGTATTTCAAATATAACGTACAAATTATATAGTATAGGACGGTATAGGTGCTTATGAGAAAACATCAATTTAAAGACTTTAACGATAACGTTCATAATAGAGATGCAGAAGAGACGAGAGTGATAAATACAGTTTAGTTAATAAATACGCATACTAATAATATGTAAACGGATCCAAACACAATAAACTAAATTGAATAGATATAGGTATAGTATTCTTAACTGTTATTAACAATGCAGGTATACACATTGGAATCTTCCAGAAAGGTTTTTTGCGTCCGTATATGCATATTTCCATACCATTAAATTATAATGGATAGCGGCAGCCATCGAAGACCAAACGTATGAGATATTCACGATTATGTATAAAGGTATATACCGATGCTGTATGAGTACAAGTTTAAAGAGCAGCATTTAATATAAGTAATATGAAAATACCAGTAAAACTGGTGGGAAACTTTGTGAAAGGATAAATACCTACTATATTTGCATTTTAATTATAAAAACGATGATGATGATACCTAATAATAATAATAATAATAATACCTATAGCAAAATCAATATCTAGGTATATTAATATATAAATATATTGATTTATGAACGATATAATACATTAAAATATAGCATGAAAATAGTGTTAAATGGTAAATATACTAGTATTATTTTACGACAAAAATTAGTTGCAGGATGTAAGTGCGTTCAATTTAACATACAAAATTGGATTTACAGTAAGATCGTAAATTTTGATTTAACCATTATTAAACTTTGGAGTTGTAAAATGTACAATGTTTAATAAATATAAAATACTGATACATTTGTACGCTGGAAATTATTTGATTATAACGGGTCATCACAACTGGTTTCATACTTAAATAAGAATTTATGAGTTAGTCATATAGGGTATACTTTTGAAATATTTAATATAGGTATAGGTAATTCAGTTAGGTCTTATCGATAGGTACATTATAGCTAATGTAACTATAATATATTAGGTATATTATCAAAATTATATGGATATTGTTGATTTTATAGGTATACCTACCTACATATTATAATATACTAGCATCGGTTCCAACGAATAATTTTATAAAAAAAAAAAACACGCAAACTATACAAATTACAGTATTACAAAAAACCTATAGTCCACCTACAATCTACGTAATATTATTATATAAATGTATAGTGCCTACACTTATACACCTGTATAATCATTATACAATTGTATACATTGTATTGATTAACTACCTATATTATGTATTAAAATATGCTATATACCTGACGACGAGTTGTTGTCCGCATACGCGTTTTCCGGTTCGTACTGTTCCGGACTTGGTGCATGATCGGATCCTATCCCGCTAGAGCCACCACTCGATCCCATTTTCGTGCCGGATCTCCGGAAATCCAATTGCGGTCTTGCACCTCCGCTGTTGACACCGACGATGTTTGCGCTCATGCACCGTCGAAAGTCGATACCGTTTAGATTTCCCCGATGTCTGTGCACGGTGTCATAGTCTCTTGGCGGCAACAAAATCGGCACCCCGCCGGTCTTGCCCCCGGTGCCCAATTTCTTTTTCAGCTCTGCCGCCAGCGAATCGTACAGGGTGGTCACGTGACCACCAGGGCCCGGCACCCCGCTATCTGACGACGACGACGGTGGTTGAGGGGGCGACTCTCTCTTCCGATCGCTCCGGACGCCGCTGCTGCTGTGCGTCTCGGACTTGGTCTGCAGTCTCGATTCGATGTCGTTGAGTTTCTTCTTGTTCTCCGGTCGATCGACCAGCATTCGCAATTGTGCGGACAACAGAGTGGCCGTCTCCACAGTGTCGCACCGATAGACGTGCACGTGGACGGGCCATTTGGTGACGGGGTTGTAGAGGAGCAGGATCACGGCCACCAGGTCCTCGTCCTGGTGGACGCAGGTGACAGCGTGATCGGGAATCAGGTGCTTGACCAAGTCGCTTTTCGAACTCTTACCGCCCGGCAACGAGATCAACGCCGACACATTGTGTACGATCTTCAATCCCCTGTGACTTACCTGGAGAGTGAACTTGTACGGCGTCACTTTCTTTTCCCTTTCAGCCAAAGTCGATATCACTGGAATTATGCTTTCTACGTCTCTCACGTTCTTACATTCCTGAGCTCCGAGAAACCAAACGTAGTACGAACTTTTTTTTATGTCTTTTTTCATATTTGAATTTATTCCCCGGTTAACAGATACACATGTAATAGTACTATATGCTATACACTAGGTATAGTATTAAGTGCTAAATAACAAAAATTACAATTACAGTGCTAAAATAAAAACATTAAAAATCACGACACGGCACATACTATTCACTGACGCACGAAAATAAGACACCACATGTAGACGTTTGAAGAATAACTGATGGTCGAAGTTCCAGGTGTACTACAGCAGTATTGTGGAAGTAGTAGTGGTACCGGTTCGTAGTTGGTATTTGAAAGGAACATAAAGTAGGCAGCGCTGCCAAGCGAAAACGAGATAATGTCCTCGATGCATACTAAAATATATAAACGTAATTTTTATTCACTGTTCATAAACTATTTAACGTTTATTCTAAAGCAAATTAAAAATAGAAATTGTATACATAAATTGCAAATTCAATAGGTACTTACTTACTATGATTTTAAAATAAAACACTGATGTAATTGTTTGACTAATGATTATTGACGTGCTAATAATACTTTATAAAAACACTAAAATAAATAAAATATTTTAATTTTTAAATATTCTTTTTTACGATAGTACATATACGATTAAAAAATATTATAATATACGTCAAAATCAATTTGGAAAGGTCAATTTGGAATTTTAGTTTGCTCCATTACAATATGCGGTAGGCGTAAGTATGAAAAATATTTCTAAATATAAAACGTACCTATATAACCACCTAATTGAAAGTTTTAAAAACAATCCGGCTACTCCCATCCGGATATTGCGTCCTACATACCTAATACCTATAATATAAAAATTCCGTATAATAGATTTGACCGATTTTGACCGAAAACTATTATTATAAGGTAAATTTAAATATTTCTAATATGCTTACAAAACAATGGTAGGTATAGGCATAGATAATTAATTAAATTAGTATTAATTAATAATAATTTATTATTATATATTGGGTTAACTAAAAAGTTCATCGTCGGCTGCACTATGTAATAATAAACTTGAGTAACTATTTTGTAGGCATGTTAGTAAAATGACTGAAAAGCACTAATTTTATAAAAAAAAAAGTGAAATGTATATATACCGTTGTTTAAGGTATATGTTCAGTGTATTTAATTGTAGGGTCTTATTGTACCTGATTAGTGACTACATGTAATGTTTAAATCAGTCATAATTATCAATATATGTATATTGAAAATAGAAAACATTTATTTCAGATTCTGGTCATTTTATAATGACCTGTGTTTCTTTTGTCTGTCATCTGCTTTTAGCACAGTAAAATTGCTTCGATTTTGAGGAAAGTTTCTAGTGACTAATTGGGTCTTTAGTTGGTACTTTAGTAAGGTAACCAATTTTACATTTCCAGCACTTTTAAAAAAAATTAGGCATGCGAAAACGGGAATATTTACTTAACTTCAGTTTTCGACAACAAAATCGAATGTGTGTTTTTGTTGTACCTGATTTATTCAAAAACGAATACTCGTAGATAAAACACTTCCAAATTTGACAAAATCTTTAAATTGTCATTTTCTAGACACGATATAATTTTCAAAATATCGAAATTAATTGCTTATGCCCGGGGATCAATGTGAATTCCCTGGTTTTCATTCCGTTATAATATCCTTTTTTATGATTTTAGTCTAGAAATGTATTACTCTGTAAGCACTTAATTATGTGTTACGTGCAATTCCCGATGCTTGGCTGATATTTAAGATTAGCCGGCTTACGATCAGTTTAACTCATGGCTTTTTCCTAATAATAATAACTGTCAGACTTCAGCCACCGATGCAAGTGGATAATGTTCATATACTACCCGATAAAATTAACATTATCCAACTGTTGACATAAACTCCATAAAATTAAAATAACTTATACAAGTAATGGTTCAATTTTAAATATTTATAATTATACTATAATAGATATCTATCATAGATATTATATTCATTATGGTTGTAACAATTATGTATTTTAATCATATTTTTTCTTTTACTATTGATCCAATAGCTACAAACTAGTAACAATATATTTACATTTTGTTACAACTTGTAAGATATTATTATACGATTTACCAAAAATATTTCTGTAGGAAAAATATATATATATAGGTAGTTATATTTTTTAGGAAAGTAACCTTAAAGCCAGAGAGGAAACTATTTTAAATCTAAGTACTTGAGCTTGAGGATGTTCACTTCTTCAAGCACAGAAAATGGATTTTAAGTCTATTAATAAGACGTTTCTCCCAGGAAATATTGTAGTTTCTATTCTATATCCTAGGCTGATATGGCTAGCCGGCCTGGTGATCCAAGAAATACATCTATATTATAATATATATACATTATATTAATTATCGTTTTAACTGTTGATGATTATACTTTTTCTAACATGGGTAACAAAAACCGTATGTTTAAGACAGTTATATTCAAGAAAGCATTCTTTGTACACATGCTTTATTAAATTACTTTAATTAGGAAACGTTTCAGAAAAATCGAAATTATTAAGAAAATTAACAAAACTTTACTCAATGATATAGTGGGTAAATTGTTTAAATTAGTTTAAAAAATGGTTTGATAAAGGTGGTTTTTGGTCACGTGAATGAAAATGCGAGAACTTAGAAGTATTGTGTTAATGCAAGGTACCACAACAATAGTCCCACCTGTAATATGTGATAAAAAATTGATTACTTTACATTAATTAAACTTACATATTAAATAGTAAATACTATTAAATTAAAATCTTCAATATAATTATTGGTGGCTGAAGTCAAAAATGTTGTTATTAGAAAAATCTGAACTTTATTATCCAAATGTTCCCAATACCCGAACATAAATATAATATAATACATTAATTGTCTGCATGCAATTTTCTGTAAATTCAACTTAATATTTATATTTTAACTGTTGTAAAACGTTATAAAAAATAGTTTTTTAGTTTAGTTTGGAGAAACCATGAATAATTCGAGCTTCCCGTTACGAAAATTGTCATTTGATTTATGCATGGGATTTTTATACTATGGCATATTAATTAGCCTTTCCCTCTAAATTGGAGCGGAATATTTTATTATGACCTTGAAAATATTATTTTTGATAATTTATTTCTGATAAACAATATTTTTTTTTATACACACAGAACATTTTTAGAGGATCGTTGAATTAGAAATAAAAAATATTAAACATTCTAAATTTTAAGAAACTAATATTTTCCATAAAAACGCTTGTATTTTATAAGTTGTATTATGTCAATAAAGATTTAACAAAATGTATCAAGTATTCTTTACAAGATTGATGAGTCACTATAGGTATGTTTGATATATATATGAGATGTATCAGGAGACTGCAGAATTCACTGCACACGTTTAAAACTTGTATATCACATTATAGGTATGCGATCTCTCGTGCAACGAAGGATGGTCTCGCGTGTGAGAGTATAATATTATAACATTACACTTTTACACATTACACGGTTTTCGCTCTCCGTCTACGCAGATAAACCATACTCAACTGTAATTGCCTCCGATTCGCCGTCATAGTTCCGTGAAGTCGTATACGATAATATTATAATATAATTTATATACATTAAATGTATTTTTTATGTATTTTTTTTTTTATTTTGAGAAAAAAAACAATCTGTAATACAATAGTAGGTAGGTATTACAATAGGAAGTTGTGATGAGTGTAATTGGGTAGTGACTAGTAGGGCGTGGGTGAAGCAGGATCTGCAGTGATACCGCTTCGGCATGGTTTATTTTTTATTTTACAATAAAGAAAGGAAAAGAAAATTAAAGAAATACAGTGATAGTAACGATATGATAATATTATAAATTTCTTGTCATTTAGTATAGGTACATCTCGCATTAGTTATTTTCTAGGCCTTATTAATATTGCTACAGTGGCGTGTGCATGACTTTTGTATTGTAGAGGGGAGCGGGGGTTACCTATAACCTATGTACATTAAATATGGGCATTTTAAAGTATTTATAATAATATCTTATCCACGTGAAAAAATTTTTTTAGGTGACACTCAAGCAACCCGAACTCAAAGACCTATAGTTAAGCAAATGTTAATCCTGTTATATACATAGGTACTATAGTTAGGTACCTATATATATTAATGGCATGTGGACTGTTGAGTTTATACGACAATTACCTATACGGCTATACACACAATAATCTTATATAATAATAAATAATAACACGTGTACCTACAAATTTAAAAATTTAATACACACATTATATGCCATTGTGATAGCATTATAGCAACTATACCTATTATATTGTCCATCATGGTGACGCAGTCTCTTTTAAACTATCATGATATATTAGCGATTTAGCTGTCACGATCGATACTTATCGCGTTTTACTATCTTCGTGTGGACTTATAGCTTTAGAGTAGATACTTATATAGCTGCTGTACTACTTGTACTATGTAAATCAAATTCGTATATTACCGTTATGTGTTGTAATAATCATATAGTGAGTGCCTATGTGAAATGTACCTACCTACTATAATGAAATAACTAAATTTTTTTACGAATACTAACCACGGTGTTGATATATTTTTAGACTTTTTATAAAAACCGATCTCCACATCTAAGACGTATGCCTCGCATATTACGACCCTGAACTTCCAAACCATAACTGCGGTAAATGTATGTTGCTTAGTAATGGTAATTGGTATATACATATACAAATATGATACAGATAAATATTTTCCCTTATAATTATTACGATTGCGTTCGAAAAATAGTTTAGTCAATATTATAATAGACAAATAGTTGTAATATATATTTCACCACACACACATATTATATATATATAATATATAGACATATGGTAATTGATATTGCAGCGAGTGAAGAAGGACAAAGAGCCGATTGTATATCACATACCTATATAGGTTGTTAGATTCATTTTTTTTTCCATCGAAAGCGACACGATCTATAATATATATATATATACATAGAGAGAGAGAGAGACGTAGTGAGCTGTGTTATAACAAAATATCAAATATAATGTATGGTTAAGACGCGTGCGTTCGTGGCCTAACCTAACCTACATTCATATTATATTGTAGTCTGCATAGGTTGACTAACAAATGAAACGACCTTGATTGTTTGACTCCGTGACGGATTTTATTCAATTAGTAATTACTATAGCGACAAGTATAATATAACGGCTGCTACAACCAGAGATACAGCGCTGCACGATTTTTAAGAAAATGGCTATTTTATATTACAAGTTCTTGAACAAAAATCAGAGGGGCGTTGTCGAACAAAATACAATTGAGCCGTCCGCAAACCGTAGGTAATAGTGGAGTATACACGATACACTTTTTAAACACATTAAACGATTTCGAACATTTTAAATTAAATAGCATCTCTCTCTGGTCTCTATAAGGTCGCACCCATATGTCTCTCTATAAACGAGTTAAAAATAATACCTCGATGAATATTAATTAGACATTTACGATCTCGGTGTATTAATATTATACACCTTATGGCTTATATAGTCACGATTTTATTTGCTATATTTCGGTGTAGTTGTTGTATCTATATAATTAAATGTATTCATTTACGAGATTTACGATTAAAATATTGGTCACAGATCATAATATATATTATTTGAAATTTGTACTTAGTTATATTTACCTATAGCGCTACTCCAAGTACCTACCTGAAGTGTGGTTACCGGTCTTCGTGCCGGTCTTCGTGAGTTTTGCAATCCTACGGACACTTTTTATTCAGAATTTAAATTCGTTTCGGACATTCAAAATGTCGAAATTTTTTTCTTTCATTTTAGCAATTACATGGTTTACTTTTTTTTTAATTCGTGTACCCATACTAAAATCTTAAATTAGGTTTATAAGGTTTTATGAAATATCCATATAAAACCAAACATAATAAATTATGACTGTTATATAATGTATAACACCCTACAATAACTCTGAAAAAAACAACTTTAAACTTAAGTTTAAGTTTTATAATTATAAAATAATAAATATCATAATTTTATTATTGATACAAGTCTACTAATTCAGGTAATTGTTTTCAGATTTCAAAAAAAATTCAACACTGACAATATTGAGCTCAGGAAAAATACTAGTGCTCCACCCTTTATTTTTTAATTTCATCTTACCTGTTGACTAGCTAGAGATTCAATAGAAACCATGACAGAAAGGACGGCACTGTTCTATAAAATATGTTTTCACAACATACGTCTTTAGAACCCCACCATAAGCATAACCCACTCATCAAAATCTAAACTCGCATTCCACCGTTCCCCATGTCAAATAAAAAGGAACTGCAGGTGTCGTGACTTTTAAATTTAAAAAAAATTAAACTGAATATTAAAATACCAAAGTAACTATGAAATATAAAATAATTAATAATTAATAACTAAAATAGTGATTTTCTTACTCAAGCAGTCTTAAACTGCTCATGCCTCGGATATGTATATCATAGCCTGCTTATGTCATGGTTATTGTGCTAATGTGCAGTACTACTGACAAGTTGTGTATTATCTAAAAGAAAAAAAATGTCTAATTATAAATTACAATGAACAATGAACATAATTATCCAGATTTGAAATGTAATATAGTAATTTTGATTCTTTTAAAGATAATCACTCATTTTCTTAAAAAGTATGAACGTTTTTGGAAATACATTGTTATATAATTGGAAGGCATGAAAATATCAACATTTAGAAAAAAATTATTTTTTACTATTTTTTATCGTTAACTTTTTAAATTATTTACTTTTTTAAATGACAACATACATTTTTAATTTTATATTCTGAAACAGAATATTTTTCTAAGAATTTTAATACTTTTTTCAAATTTAATTTTGAACTATAGTTCTTAATAATTACTAATTAGTAATAATTTACAAGTATTTGAACTCTGAAGTTTAGATAAGTGGAATAATAGACCAACATTTTCCGGGTTACAAGGATATCACTAAACTCTACTTCACCCATAAAAACTTTAAATACTTATAATTTATAAGTTATTAGTAATTAACTGTACTGGTTGAAAATTTGAATTTAAATTATCGAAATTCCCCCAAAAAATGTCTGTTTAGGAATATTAAACTAAAAATAATTGTTGCCATTTAAAAAAGTAAAAGCTCACAAAATGATTACCTACGATAAAAAAGAAGCAAAAATATATTTTTTTGTATTAATTCAAAAAAATTTCAAACACTTAAATACTTTTTACGAAAATGATTGTTTACCTTTAAAAGAATCCCCTTATCAATAATATACCGATATCATAACACTAGTATTAGAATCTTAAATTATCTAATTATAGTGTTATACAATAGGTATCATAAGTACTCTATTCAGAATAAGAACACACCAGGCGGCCACGGTCAAAACCGTTTTTGCTACGTAAACCTGATGTGCTCTTATTCTGAACAGACTATAATATTATATATCCTTATTATTTATTAAAATTTTAAACTATTTTCAGGAATAGTTCAAAAATATGGTTATTGATAAAATTATGTGTACCACGATTTCCCTTTAATTAATTAGTATACATAATATAGTGTTTACATAAAACGTTGTTGTAAGCCTTATTAAATATTTGCTATGGAATTAATAACAATTATCATAATATACATGGCATCTTAAAATCCGATGAAAATTTCGTGATTAAAACCTTGAGCGTATACATTCAAGTACCTATTCAACATAGACAGTACACGTTCAACAACTTTCTCTGTCAGAGAATAATAATGGTTATGCACCTTTAGGCACTTTTATAAATAAATCTCAATATCGTCTACGCAAAAAAATAAAGTACACATAAGCATAACATATTATGATTTTATTATACATGATACCTATATATCCTTATCAACCTTATAATAATATATTATATTATACAACGCATATTTTATCTTGTAAAATGTTTACTATGAAAGCTACTGGCATTGCTAAAATATACCCAATAAATATTTGACGATTCAGTAAAAACAAATTATACATAAAAGTTATAACTAAACAAATATGCAACTTAAGTGTTACGAATACGGAATAGGTATAGTAGGTACTTACTACTTAAGCTAGGTATAGTTAAAATTTAAATAATATCACACAATTTGATAAATACAATTGCGTAGGTATACGAGTAAAATTACTCTTTATATTATGTATTGACACAATATGAATAATGCAGGTCACTCAATTTAAAAATATTAAATTTTAATAGTATCCTTTAGGCTATATAGGTACCTATATTGTTTGTCTTACAAACAATTTAGGTAAGATGTCAAATTTAATAAATCATAAATTCTTACGGAAACACAAAAAACTATTTGACATTTTTGTATTTTAGAAAAGTATAATAATTCAATAATTAAGTCAATAATGTATTATAAATGAGTTAAAATTTCCAAAAGTGTTTATAACTTCACCCTTCCTCACTACGAATTTGACTATAATGTATCGACAAATTGTATTGTATTTTAGATTCTGAGTGAAACGATGAATGTATTGATTATACAATGATGTGTGTTTTTTTTTAATTTTTAATTTTTTTTTTTGTGTCTGTCATCACGTTTTAGGATAGTAAAAGTGCTTGGATTTTCTTCGACAGTAGCTTTTCTGATAGGAAAGGGAATCTAGCTGGTACTTTTGGGGGTAAAAAATAAAAATTGCTCAGTAGTTTTCACAAGCGCCGGGAAAAACAACATAAAAATTAAGGAAAAACGGGAATTTTTACTCAAAATCGGTTTTCCAAAAAATAGATTTTAGTTTTTGGTGTAACTCTAAAACAAATGAACGTATATACATGAAATTTTCACTGGTTGTTTATATTTGCATTTTATATACACGATAACATTTTCAAAATATTTTGAT
>WHPZ01586259.1:0-59311 GCA_016617965.1 Macrosiphum rosae
CATTTAGTGTATGTCAGCTGGCAATGTGCGGAATCAAACGTATTTCTGTCGGGACATGGGTTCCACTTCTCTCGTGACGAGGAGTATTGTTAAAAACAAATTAATTAATGATGTAGATAATAATATTGTATAATAATATTATTATGAAAATGGTTTGTTCCTGCCACGTTCCATTGGACTCGAATACGAAATAACAATCGCTGCAATAACACCAAAGTATAACTACCTAAAAATTGGTTCTGACTTTTGATTCTTCGTACAATATAGAATCTAGACGTCGTTCAATTTCTAACCATACGACTGTCGATAACAATATCGTTTATTTTATTATTCGATAAAAAGACTTCTTGTAAGGATTATTTGTTTTAGGAATTATTTATCCAAACAAAATGTTGCCTGACAATTTTACATTCATAAAAATATTAAAATCCAAAAAATTAACCTATATATTAGCAAATTTTTAAAAAAATTTGTACTTTTCTAAAATATGACGAAGTATGTAGAAATATGTAAGCTAAAACTTTGAATTTAAATTCAAAATCTCATATACCAAATTCATGTCTAACCTAGACTTATATAATCTACGACTACTATAAAAAACACGCAAACACAAGAACTCCCCAATTTTAGTTATAACTAATACACCCCCATGCTTCAACATTTTACACTTTCAGCATTTAAAATTTAAAGTAAATATACTTTTCAAAATAACAACACAAGAATCATAATAATCAAAATAACTATGAATCACAACATTCCTCACTTTTGACACTCTAAATTCAAAAGTGAAAACATATAATATGATACCAGTTTATTGACATAAAAATGTAGAGCTTTTTTCATCCGACTGCTCCAGTGCCCTGATAGGTAGAACCGTCGTGCAGTAGATAGCGCAAATTCCATAATCATATTATGAAGGTGTATCTACACCTACCTATTTTTATCTACAAGGGTGATGAAAAACGATACCATGAATTTTGGACGTTATGGTGTGCTGGTGTCACAAATTAGGTTATTTTGTTGATAAGTGACAACATAATATTCCACTTCATATTATGGTTCAACAGTATAGCATTATAAGCACAGTTGCCATGTAAACCCGTGGGGCGTGGTGTCGGTTGTAGGGTTGTCAAGTGTAGCTAGTGTTGGGCAAATTAATTAAATAGATGGAAAACGCCATTACAAAATATAGTGGAATAATAGGTATAACATTGAACAATATTATACATTTATGCTAATTAGAAGATTATCAAAAAATGTATTTATCAAATACATGGTTTAAGTTGATAACGCCGGGATGCTCAACAGAAATCACGATCAATTTAGATAGATATTCCTACAATCTAATGACGTTAAAATAAAACAGATGTTTTCACTACACTTAAGTTTAAACACATTAAATAAAGTTTAAATTATTAAAAGTTCCTAGGTCTAGTATTAAAAATAAATATACCTTAACAATTTATCAAAACATGGTTAATATTCATAACCTAGAGTCCCGGGTAACTTTTTGAAGACTATTGTAGCTATGTACCTATGTAATGTCAATCAGATTGTATAATATTATTGCTATTTATATTCTTATATAATTTTATTTTACTGTTTTATCGCCTATTATATTATGTATATATACATTTTCTTTTTCATAAAACTCAACGGCTTTTTACTACATCTCGGAATAATTTCTTAGTAGAACATACTTAAATTATTGTTTGTTTTTTTTATTTATACCTACAAACTCCTACTTCACCGATAAGAAGATATTACCCTCAGCGTTAATGTGAGTATAATTATATTATATTTATAAAGGTGTTTATCTGGATGGCTATTAAACTATATTGATATAATTATTTATTTATTTTTGTGTGGGGAAAGTACATACTTCCGTGCTAGTTCTCATTTCCTCGAATTCTCGAGCTCATGCGGAACGGGGTAAAATTTTTTTCACACTCCCCCAAAACGGACTTTTCACAAAATCCCGTCGTCATCGTCATCGACACAACGAATTATTGACGCCAATGACACTTTAACACCGTGAGTTTGTCCAAGGCTGTCTTATGCGATCTCAGATCTAGGGGGGGGGGAGTTCTAGATCCGCGCATATGGTTTTGATGATTTAAAGGGAGACTATAAAATACCTTAAAGCTTCGTAAGATAGGAGTTTAGGACTGATGCTTAAAATAACGGTAGGTATAATATAATATAATATCGTAATCGTGTAATAATATACAATGATTTACCAGTATGATTAAGCCTGAAGAGTTAATGTTTTATTACAGCGAGAAGAATTCTGTTTCCGCGTTGAAATGCGATCGTTTGCTTGGTACACATATTTTGTGTTGATTTGTTCAATGGCATATTGTCGAGTCTACCGTTTACGTCCAATGTCCATAATATGATTTAACAACACACCGGTGGCGTGTACACCCAGGGTACTACTACAGGTATAACTACTAGAGGTAATTGAAGTATATCGTAGGGAATTATACGTACACGATTTGTTCCGTTTACGGTTAAACGAACAGGAATCGTCGCGAGGCCATTATTATTGTGCAGAGTGCTCTTCCGGTAATGATGTTAATAATGCAGTTTGCTCAAACCTTTGCCATCGAGAAAAAGTCGATGATGCGTGAACCGAAATGAACCTAATACCATATACGTCATCACTTAACGGCAAGCCTATATCTATCACGCGGGGCTATTGGTCGGAGAAGATGTGTAAATCAATATCAAATAATATATGAATAAGACGCATACTCAGGGTTTCGCCGAGGTTTCCATGCCCAGGTACTTTTTCCATGATACCGAATTAATAAATATCATGTTATACTCTGTTCAGATTAAGATTGAACCACTCCCTCGACCGAAACACGTTTTTTCGCGCATTCCGGACACCTGTGGGAGCGTATGCACGGCCGCCAGCACCGGTTCCAACGATCGACGACAGCCGGCGATCGGACGATGACTGTCGGCCAATCACAGAACTCATAGCCATCGGTCAGGCCCTGTTCTGCGGCTCAGTCTGCATGCGCGAAGCCGGTTCAATCTTAACCTGAACTGAGTATAGTACCTGCGAGAGTGCTGCAAGGATCGACAAATCTATTTCGAGTATCATAATAACAAATATAATAATATGTGAATGGCGGTATTTTTAAGGTTTGAAATTGCAATTCGTGTGGAATTATAAAAAAATCTAATATACATTTTTTAAAGGAACTAATTGAACTTTAATATTGTTGTTAATGTTGTTTATTTCTTTCACTGTGTAAGTATACAGAACGACGAATCGATAGACTATCCAAAAGTCTATCATCGCAAAATATTATCATATTATATTATATATGTACCTAATTGATAGGATGATAAACCGATTCAATATAGGCAGTGCAGGTAACTAAAATAAATACGAGGTAAACAAATATCTCTCAACCAATTTTGTAAGAGTTTTATTTGTTTTTTTTTTGTTCATAATATTATTTATACAAAAAAACCGTGAAAATTGCTCTACTGTATATTAGGTGTAGATGATGATGTCGAATTGAGCTTATTTTCGTCGAATTGTTCTGGACACAGAAAAAGGTAATTCTCGAATTGCACTCATTGCATAACACAAATCTTAATTTTACTAATAAGTTACATAAATATCAGTCGACGGATGAAAGAATAATAATTATTTTTAATATCTAAAGTTAATGTTTTTGTTATAATAATAATTGCATAATATAGCCAAAATCTAAAAATTGTATATTAATTTTTTTAAAATTAACAAATGATAAAGTATAAAAATAACTTTTTTTCTAAAAGTTAAGAAACAGTTACAGTTCAAGTACTACATATAGGTAGTTACAATTATTTAAATATAATAATTTAGTAATATGTGTATACGTTCATTCCTTAATTAGTACTTAATGCTACGTCGTAATATAACGTCACTTAAATAATGTAATTCTAAATTCACCGACACACACAAGGGATCTTCAATACAATTTATATTAATAAGTTCTATGGAATAATAATCAGATCGAGTGCAATATTAAATGTTTATATTTAAATATTTAATTGATTTTAGCCTAATTTAACCTGAGTGCACTCAGTTGCAATGCAGTTCAAACATTTTTGTTTAGGTAAGGTGTGCTGTTTGACAATAATCAGTTTCGAGTAGGTATACCTCGTAATTGAGTAGTTAATGGATATTATAGTATACATTGATAATGACTCTGAGCGGTCAACCTAGAATATGTCTACTAAATAATTCGCCATTTTGAAGAAATTAAAACGATTAAAATTATGACAATAATCTACTTGTTGTGGATATTATATCTTAATTGCTGTAAGAAAAATGTCTGAAGAGCATTGTATTAAATTGTCAAATATTGCACTATAAGTAGGCACATGATTCTAATAAAAACTGAAAAATAAAAACAATTTTAAATGTTTATAAAAAGCTAAAAAAAAAAAAAAACAAAATATTTTTAAATATTATCATGTCTATAGAAGATACATATACTTCAGTATTTGGTGAAAATTTCAAATCTTTACGGTTATACGTATTATGTTGTAATAGATAGGTACAACAAACAACCATAATATGCACATACATTTTGTCCAAAACTGGTTTGGGGTAAATATTCCCAATTATTTAGTATATAATATCACTGGAAAATTTATATTTATGACCCCTAAAAGTATAAACCATATCAAATATTCTTCCAGAAACCTTCCTCGAAATTGAACATGATTGGGGCATTTTTTTGACTATAAATGGTGTTTTAAAACTAAAAATAGTACACAATATCATCGCTCCGCTCAGCATCTAAAAGTTATTATTGATTTAAAATCCGGTATTATTCGTAGAGGTTTTCAAACTCAAATAACTTTTTTTTATACCTACTTACACAAAAAAACAAAAAAAGTTATATGACATAGACAATATTAGATTGTATTGTCTTCTATGTTTTATACAAAATATAATATAAAATATTTAGTTGCTCGAATTTAATATTATGACTGCTTATGGCACGCCAAGAATTGGTTCTTTTTCGAGCAAAACTTTTTTCACAAGCAATTTATTTTGTGGAAGTCCTCTCAGTTCATTATATTAATGTTATGTACCGTGCAGCCGAATTTTTTTGGCTTTTGACGGACATATAATACGTACAAATCGTTTGATACGTAATCGTTTTTAAATTATTTTATACAGTGAATACCCGAGAGGGATTGACCATCGAGACTTGGAAGTTTAGTTGGACAGAAATAAAAAATAAAACCCCCTATCAAATCATACTAATGCAGACTTAATGGCTAAACATGTGTACCGATCATTTTTGATAGATTCCAATATTCTTAGTGATATTATTACGCCATCGCGGGGGTAATCGATTTCGATTCTGTTTTTTCGCTCGGCTTGATAAGACTACTGTTCGTTGTGCGATGTAGTTATGGCAAATGCACACAATTACACAAAATATTATTAAATGGAAAATATTTCACTACACGACGATACAACTGCTGCACATTGTCGTGTTATTTATATTTATGATTGGATTATTGAATATTGAAACTTTGCAGTATCACATTATACAGTTCGTAGTATAGTTGTACATTTCACAAGTTCGACTGTACCTACCTGCTATATAGACGTGAGCGATTTATAAAATCACGTAACTATGTAATATATTAAATGCCGTTATATACGTTTAATCTGTTAGTATTTTGGTCGCCGGCGATTTTCTGGATAGGAATCGCGGAGTTATGGAATGCGAAAATGTCACGAACGTCGGAATTTAATTTTGTATCGGTGAATTTTGGCCCATATTATATTATATAATATATAGTAATAGGGCGTTAAAGTTTTCAACTGATGGCCATTTAATTTTTAATAACTATTATTCAGGCACAACTAATTTTCGAATTAATATCCGTCGACGATTCGGGTATTATATCGATGCGTATTGTTTAAAATTAATTTTCACTTCCGCTAAACTTTATTGTAACACTATAGGTCGACACGCAGTTTATCCGTTACGCTACGCCAAGAGTAATTCAGTAGCAAATTAGTTAGCAGGGCCGTAAAACACGATTTACAGACTAGACTAATAATTGTGTTCGAATCAGAAATTAATTAAAACATTTTCAAAAGAAAAACAAGAGTAATGACCATTAACGCGTGCGACTATTATATTATCTGAACGAATTAAAATTGCATTTTAAATTATAATGCATGTGCAATTAAAATAAAAGGTCACCGAATACGATAATTAAAACGAGTTATTGGGTTGGATAAGTGAATTGTGCTATTACATTTTAAAATGAGCATTTGATTTTAGATATTTGAAACCTTTTGTAAAACGAAAAGCACTGCGTTTAATGTACTTGAAATAAGTATAATGTAAAACATAATTAATAAAATATAACTAAAAAAAATAAATTAATAATATATAAATAATAATTTTAGATTTAACAAAATAATAAGTATTTTGTTGGTATTTTATAAACAAATAATTTTTGCATAATTTACAAAGTAAACTATAAGTACCTACATAAAAAAACAAAAGAACTTAGTAAAATGTTCGCGATTAAGACGAAGGAGTTTTCCATTTTTTGAACATAACGATATTAATATTATAATATTAACGTATGTACCACTAATTTATATTATACTCGATCTAAAGACATTTATACATTTTGATTAGATTAAAAAGAATGACAAAATAGTCATTTAAAAATAAGTCTTGTCTGTGGGCCAGATAAAGTTTGTCCACAGGACGTTGGTGTCGTTGCATTAATGACGGTACGCCACACTTATATCCGACCTCGAGCATGGATCCCCTAGTCGGAATGCAGTCCTAAACCTAAGTGTGTCTAGTCTTCGAGTGGTGGTTGGAAGAGGGGGGGGGAGGGGGTCAGTACAAGTTCACTCGGCCAACACAAAAGCCATCAGCTCGCGGTCCAAGTCTGATAATTTTGGACCGTAACAAAACTGCTTGTGTGGGGGTTTATCCATGAAAAAATAATTTAGCTATGAAAATCCTAATTTTATTGTTAATAAATACTTCAATACAAAACCAATGAAACGTCAATGAATCTATTAACAATATCTTACTGTTTATTTATTTATCCTGTAGGTATAAACTATATACTATTATATACTATAGTGAAAGTCATCCAACTAATTTTATTTTTTTTCATCAAATCACCGTTTGGAGTGCTGTTCGAGGTAGGGTTTCCAGTTTCTACACTTATCAGTATAGCTGTTTCTGTGAGTCGAATGTGAAATGGGTAGTCACGAAAACGACGGGGCGTCTTCAACTTTTAGAGGTAGCGCGGTTGGGCCAACTATAATTGTTTTTTTCTTAAAAATAACCTTAGGGGCTGAATTCCTAAAAAAACACGTATTACATGATTAAAAAAATTTTGTTAAGGGGCACACGGGCTGCGCTTAAAACTTGTTAGGGGCCTCAAATACCCAATGATAAGGAGGGTCGCGGGCTTAAGAAGACACGATACGTCCTATCTCGGCTCGTTTTGCATCCACTGCTCTCACTGTCTTAATTAGTGGTCCTTGCACACCAAACCATAATAATAAATTGTGTACTGCGTACAGCACGGCGGACAGAATGTAATATTTTTATAAAGGCGCGAGGATGAGACCGCAGCGTTGATATTTTCCATTCAACGATGTACAACTAAAACGTATTTTTTTTTTCACGAAAGCTTCACAGCGAGAAGTTTTGTTGTTATTGTTTTTTGTTTTTTTTTTTTTTATATATATTATATAATAATATATTACAAGATATTATATGTGTATTGTTCTCGGCGACCGTATTTTTACAGTCGATCTTTAAAATACAAAAGTTAGGGATAAAAGAGCTACTCGTATATTTTTTGTTTTTCGTTGTTCCGAACAATGGACGGGCCCGCACATGTACGCACTTTAACGAAAAACCCGCCTCGGGCGTCAATGTATTCAGAAAAAAATTATTACTGACGAGGTTTATTATAATACGGATGTGTCGCTGCAATAATCCCTGCAAAACACACATTTGCACACACGCGTGTGTTGTGAATGTACCGAAGTTTTTTTATTTCGTTTTTCGCTTCCTCGCCGACATTATTATAATTTATAAGTATTATTATTACTATACACCTTATATTATAATATTAAGAAGTCGAGAATTTTTTTTTTACTTTCTACGTTACGAACTCGTATTATAAATGCACGTAGTCGACGAGAACGATTATAATTAAAGTAATATTATGATTTATTTATTTGATTCTATATATACATATTTTTTTTCTTCGAAATAGTCGTTTTCGTATGTATTATAATACAATATTTTTTGTTGCATAATAAGCATATTATTATGAATTTTTTTTAAAATGTTTACTCGAAGACCGTCGAATTAAGGAGTCGCTATTGTATTAACTAGTAACATAATAATTTAGGAAATTTTATTTTGCGGCACTATATTATTATTCTTTCCAGGTGACGGGGGACGGTATAATTAAATTCAATAATCCCATAATTTGGGTTATGGTTACGGGTGTGAGGCGTTCGATTTTGATAGGTATAAACTGTGTTGGACGAAAAAGCTCTATGATTGTCCGATTATAGTTTGTGAGGATTATATCAGCTGTTATTCATGAATTTCATTAAATATACATATTCATCGAATTTGTCACTATACCTATTTGATTCAAATATAATAATATAATGAGAATTATGATTTTATAACAAACAAAAATAACTAGTTTTTCATAATAAAATTCTATTATTTTTAACATCAAAACTCAGCATCTTAATCATTTGGTGTTGACAAATTCAATGAATGTTTATTTATTGATATTTATCCATTCTTAACTATAAAATATATATAATGTTTATACACAATACAAGTCTTCAATCATCTATTAATTAAAGAGTTTTTTTTCCCCAACATTGGACTTATAAAAAGTCTCCATATGTATCTATGCAGAGAACTTCACGCTTTATATAGGTGCATTCAACTTTAATAACAATTATAATATTTTTATCTACACAAAAAAGTTGTCATAATACTAGTTGATTTTATAAGCACAATACATAGACAGCCTTCTTACAAATATACAGTATTTTAACTATAAGATTTCAAAAATATTTTTTCTTACAAAATTTGAAGGCATTACAAGTCAATTTTGTTAAAACAATTTTTTTGACAACACGCATTTTAAAATGTCATATTCTAAATAAAAATAATTTTCTAATAATTTGATGTATAAAATTATGTACAAAATAAAAGTATACGTTGTCATTTATAAAATAATAAAAGATTAAGAAATCGTGACAATAGAAAATGGTTCACTAAAAACCAATATTGAATTACTTTTAAAAAATGTTGTGTCGGAATGACTTTAAATCATGTACAAAACATTATCAAGAGACAAGTACATAATATGCGTTTACCGAGAAAATAACTGTAAGTGATAAAAGAAGCACTATGTAAACGTCATTTATTCGGTAAAATTATTACAGACCACTATACTAAGAGTGCAGGGTTACAGACAAGATATAATAGTACGTATGCAGGGTAATATATTTTTAATAATAAAACACAAGGATATTACATGGTATTATAAAGACGCAACAAAATCGTTTTACTATTATTAGACTATCGAAGCTATAGTAGCCCTACTTTACCGATACGGTCGAATTATGCAAAATATAATAGTATGACGTCTCCACTAAGGACCTCAAATCCATCGAGGATAATAATAGCTAGTATCTAAGGTCGTCAGGAATGTAAAAAAAAAAAACGAATATTACGTGCATCAGTAACTATTCAACTAGGTAGGTACCATAATAAGTATAGTACCTAGTTATCAAATTGTATTGTAAAAATGTTGAACTCGACGTTTTCTCTATAATTTGTATTATTTACTATTGTTCATGCTGATTTACGATCAGGTATAATAATAATATCGTCGTTCGTGTAATAATATAAAAGTGTATAATGAACAGGAAGTGAACTACGACGGATGAAGGACTTAAATATACCGGGATCGTATTATTATTATTATTTGTTTTGTTATACAGATTTTACTATGAAACACTATTTTTTGTTTTGTTTTTTAGACTGATACAGACCGTATCGGTTTTAGCCTTTCCTTAGTCCTTAAGCAAATTCGTCGTTTCGTCTTCTGTCTAAAAAAAATTTAAAGAAATGTCACAATTTTCCAATAGTAATTGAAAAGGATTTGGATTATGTCTCTATAGTCGCGTTTGCACAGCGAGAACAATAACAATATGCATCGCTGAAACGAAAACGTACACTTAGGGGCACCGAAGTATAAAGGACACGTCTGTAGAATAATGTACAGACCTGAGTCGGAATCGGTCAAAATGTAATAATCGTGCAAACGGGACGAATTATACCGTCTCGACGCGGTTCGAGTCTATATACCGTCGGGTGGTTTTCGTTCCTGGTGGTCGCTGGGCCGGGTGTAGGTTTTTGGCATTATTTACCTGACCGTCTACACAATAATATATAGAAATGTCGTGTAGTGAAGGTACTTACATTCCAAGTATTTGGCGAGGTCGTAGTCTCTGGTCTGTTCTGCAATCTGCTGAGCTGTCCGGTCTTGTTTATCGACGGCCAATAGAGGCGCCCCGGCCGACACCAATAGGTAACAGATCTTTCGTTCGCCGTTTTGGACAGCCACGTGTAGCGCCGTCTGCCCCCTACACGTGAAATAAAAAAAAAAATGCTCTAAATACAATTTATTTGACTTACTGTAAAAGACTATAATTACAATAATTATATGCGAAAATGAGTTTTGTCGGTTAATCTTTCGAAACAAATGGACCGATTTCAAATTAAAAGTTATACCAATATTATAAATTAGTTTTGACTCTTAGAGGTTTTTCTTTATCACGGAATAACAAAAACCCCTATATAGAGGGACTTCCTACCTGAATGTTGTCCTCAAAATACCGAGGTATAGAAAAACGTGGGGCCTGATGAGGCAGGTGCCCTTAATTCCCTCCATCAATTCCTGCCCTGGGAGTAGCTTTAGGCAAAATATTGTATAATATAAAAGTGTATTACATCAAAACATTCACTCTAACCATAGCCGTTAGTCGGTGAAAAGTTTCGAGTTTTTATTATGTTTGAACTTTATTGCAGTGTAAACACAAATATATAAAAAAAAATGTTCACAACTAAAACGAGTGCTTTTCATGTAAATATGTACATAATTAATTGTAGGGTGGAAGTCATTCTTAGAAAAAAAATTTAAAAAAAACGAAGTCGGGGGATAAACCATCCGAATGAAAAAAACTGCAGAGGCCTGGAAATTCACCTCATCCTCGTTAAATCCTACCCTCTACGCGTAGGTAAACTGTACCGTTTTAGGCTCACATTTAACGTCCGTGCAAAATACATTACAAACAGAGTATAATATTATAAACGTAATATACAAATGTTCACAGGTTTGGGTTATCATCCTGCGAAATCGTTCGGTTTTTTTTGTTGTTGTTCTAACTCCTTAAAAGTGCTATGTTTCTATTTTGACCGTTCCCCGCTTGAGTACGGTTCGTGGATTTGGACATCGGTCGGTGTAGGGCAGTCATAACCATTAAATCATGTCCAAAACACGTGTGTACATGTGTTGGTGTTTTAAGGTTTATATCTGACCAGCGCAATATCAGTGAAATCTTTTGTACTGTTGTTACGAAGGGTTGCTGTACAGCTGTATTTTAATTTTTAAGTGTGGGCCATATCATTTATCGTCTGACGTACACATTTTAACTTAATTGTGTTAAAAAATGCTATTTTTTCCATGTTGGCTTTTCCGATAAAATTGTGACCGAATAATACCTATTCATTTTAAATGGCCTTCTAAGCACTCATCTACATGAGTAAATAATGAATTATAATATCTAAAAAACCGTTATCATGAACTTATTTACCTATTTTTTGCAAGAACACGATGACGTGATTACTACGGTCGGATAGGTTGAACCTACTTCTCAAAATTCTGTGTTGGTATGATATTATATAATAATATTATGTTTCTATACCTCTTACTGTAATGATGTGATTTTTGAAAACTATCAGAGACGTTTAATTAATCGGTTATTCGACAATCCATAAGTTTTTTTCTATCTCCCCGATATTTTATTTTATTGTATCCCAGCTATTTTAAGGATTCTTATTTTATAACATAAGTTTCTATTTTTGTTCACTCTTTGCTTGTATAATGTATATGTATATATATTTTTAATAAAATCCACCAACCCACACACAACGTTGTGTGTGGGTATCATTTCTTTTAACAGAATAAAAAAGTACCTACATAAATATTATATTATATTATATTATAATTTCTAAGGCGAACTTCGTGTAGCTAAAAGAACCACCAATCCTTGGCCCTTTGCTGACAAGGAATCAAGTTAACACGATACCTTTATTTACAGCCTCAGAGTAGGACATACACCAATACATTTTTCGAGAAGAAAAGATTTTTCCATAATATGTATCTGCTGTGAGGCCTGTGACACACTCCTAAAGTTAAACATATCTTAGCCTTCAGAATATGTAGAACGTAAGCGAGGAAGAGTTCGAAGTGAATTGTGAATCTCCAGTAACATCTTTTTGAAGCTCTAAACCCATAAACCAGCAACATCTTCAAACTAATAGAATTTTTATCGGAACAAAACTCATTGGTCAAATATGATAATTGTATGATATAATGATTTGATACATTATATTATTTACTTTACATTTGTTTCCTTATTTTATAAAAACCAATAATATTTTACGTCCAATATACATCCTTAGATTCCTCAGAAAATAATAATAATAATTTTCATTGAAATTAAATAATATTATATAACAATATTGCGGAAAAGAACTAATTTATTAGTATATGGTTGTTCTAGGTAGAGCAAGTACTTTCCTGTGCGCTGAAGAACTATGAAATATGCTCTAATAAATAATAATGCATTAAATATTCTCAAATAATATTCACTAAAAAACAAATATGATTATATAATATGATATATCACTATTTTTTAATAAAGTACAAACAATGGTCACTAGAAATAAATTATTATACCTACCTAGCTAAAGTGTGTATTACAGTATTACATTCGTCAGCGTAGTATTCTGTAATCTGAATGACCCATTATCATAACAATTTGAAGGTTACGACAAACTTATTATTGAATAAAATAATATAAGATTTCGAAATATATTTTCCAAAGTACGTGAGATTTCCAACAAACTATGCCAAAATAACCTAAAATATATGCACTAGTTATTTCATCGACAATTTGATGAATCGTATTTTATAGGTAGGAACTTTGCATATTGGCATACAATAGGACCAACCAGAAAAAATATGAAAATTAATTAAATTACTTTTTGTAGTGATTGTATTTTTTTTTTAGGTGTAGTGACTTATATTTTGACAGTTAATAATTGTTATTCATATTTATTCAAGGTATTGGAAATATTGTTATAACGTTTTTGGACGTTTACCGAGAGTTGTGCCAAGTATTCGAGGCAATCATATAACGGTCACCAACTACACAGTAACAGCGATCCAACGACGCCGTCACACTGATTGTCAATAATTATAAATATAAAATATAAAATAATTTTCAACGATGGGTTCGATATTCAATAAACTGCCAGTCAATATTCACTGACTAAGGAAAAACATGCCTACATAATCATAAGGAACCGATTTGGATCATAGACTGGCGAAACCCAGTCTCCGAGGGTCATTGTAGTAAAAGCTGGTGAAATACGTCTGGTTAGCCGATTAGCAGATTCCTATGTGATGTATGCATTATACCATTATGTGCACGGACCGGTGATAATTATACTATCACCACTAAATCGTAATCGTCAATAAATAGAATAATTATAATTGGAATGATCGAATCCCTATAATTTGTGCATTTTCCGGTATAGAGAGGCTCTCGAGATGAAACCGAATTTGTACGTTACTACCGCGGTGACGATTACGGTGTGTGTTATTTTATTTCGTAGTAATAAAATCGAGTAGGCGCGAGTACGCGACGGCCATTGAACGAGAGAATAATAATATATTAATATTATATTATATTAGGTATATCGAGTTATCGAACGACTTCACCGGGGTAGAGGTGGTTGCAGCGGGGTAGATGTGGTTACAATGGCGGAGGAGTGGTTTCATCGAGGTAAGGGTGGTTTCATCGGGGTAGGGGTGGTTTCATCGGGGTAGGGGTGGTTGCAGCAGCCTACACGTGCGCGCGTAGGTACGACGAAATCGCATTAGCGGGGGCGGATTTACCCCGATGGCACCCCCGGGCATTCGAAGGGCGTGCAAGCGTTCACCAGCGTTCGCGTCAACAGAGAAATAAAGACAATTTCTGCCGACGGTTATACTAAAACCACTCGGGGAGCGAAACAAAGCGGTCAAAGTTTTTCTTCGTTAAAATATATATAGTTTAATAATATAATACCACCTACTCGATTATTTAATTTCACGTCAGACACTGCCTATATACTCATTGAACATCATTATTTTACTATAATATTATTATGTCATGCAGGTACGTCTGTTACTTTAAAAGTCACGAATGTGTTTGATATTGTCTTACGTCCTGAAATGTTGTGTTTGACTACGTAACACCATTACAATAATTTATATTGTTATTTTTAAGAAGGTAGTACACTATAGTACCTATATAGGCAGTATGTTGGTCAAAGGGTCACAAAATACAAAACATTTTTTTGAAAGAATGTTTAACTCTAAGAATAATGGTAAAGGTTTAAAGTTTTCGGCTTTTCGCTCATATTTTCCAATGAGTTATTGAAAAAAGACGCGTGACGTCATTGGGCAGGGCTTGCGGTAATTGCCTATCTTGTAAGTGTAAATGTTACTCGCTTCACACAATAATTTACCTACTTTTAAAGTATATTTTCTTGTATGAATGTGGTGTGTTTTTATGTACTGAAAACGTTAGTTGAACCAGAGTTTTCCTTAAGTGTTCAGTTTTTTTGAAATAGGTATTTAAAATGTTTATCGAAATAAATTGATGCTCTGCATAGTTGTAACTACTGCTATGTATGTACCTACGTAACGAAAATATCTCTTTTAGTATTTTTATTATTAAAAAAAAAAACCCAACCTTATATTGAAATTTTGATACTCTTATAATATTACCTATCATCTTTTGCCCAAAAAATGGCCTATTTCCATATAAATCAAAAATCAAAATAATAATCTTCAGTTTAGTAAATCATTGTGTAAAGCGATCAACTTTAACATGCGTAAGATAAGAGGATAATGCCTCCCCGACACAATGACGTCACGTGGTTATTTTATCCCAATATCTCCTTTTAAATGATATTTGTTTTTAGAATAGATTTTGACAAAATTGTTGTTAGTAGTTCTGACTTCTGACTACAATGACTTTGCATTTAATAATAATTTGAAGATATTTTTTTTGGTGTACTCCTGTTACTTCATTATCGTTAATTATAGGTATATCGTATATCAAAGTAATGAAGTTCCTTTAATCGTTAATAAAATAAAACTACCTTACTTTTGTATAAAAAAGTAAATGTGTTACTCTCGCGTTAAACAAAAAAAAAAAAAAAAACCAGTATACTAATAATTCTCTAATTGTATGTCAATCTAAAACCAATGTAAATAGAAATAGTGTACCTAATTAAATTTAGTATCATTTGAACAAATTATTGAACTATCGATAGTACTTATCTATAATTTTTTTCCGATTAAGTGTCGTACTCTAGTAACGCATACCAAAGCAAAATTTACTATACGAAAAATAACCACTTTTCTTCGTTGTTTTCAATATTAAAGCGTGTTATTGAACTAGGTACTGCAGTTATCAAATTTAAAGGTGAACATAATTATACTATCTGGGGCGTTTGATGATATGTTCATATTATTAAGCAACAGTTTTGAGCATCTAAACATTTACGAAATCAGGTAAATACTCACTCTAGGTTGTCTTTGACCGACACGATGTTGGACGGCGCGTTGGCCAGTACGTACCGAACCAGGTTGGAATCGCCGCGCTGGCTGGCCACGTGTAGAGCTGTCTGCCCGTCCTTGTTGATGGACATCAGAGAGTAACCCATTTCGAACAGATTTCTCAGCTGAAAAACGAAAATGTCGAAAAGAACGTTCAGGCGAAGGTATTGTGTGGTGGTGGTGGTGGTGTACCGCGGGCACACAACGACACAATATAATATTATGATTTTTGTTGGTAGAATAAACACAGAAAACGTGTAAATCGGGTTTAAACGGAAATCAAATAGTACGGGGGCGAACGATTTGAATAAAACATAAAGGCAGGTATACACTATAGTTTGGTACGCAAACAATGAAATAAATTAACGGTTCGTGTAGGTACGCATTATATTATGATGTGCGAAATCCCGCTGCAGGATTTCGTGCAAAAATAACAGCATGTATTGTTGTGTGAAACTTGGGTGCGACGATTCAATTTGTGTTATTGTACATTACCATATTTAAGTTCCCTGTTTTGGCCGCTTCGATTATTTTATCGGAAGTTCGCACTTGACCGTAATGACTGCAACAGAAGACAAAACTTATTAAAAATAATGAAATGCTTACAAAAAAGATTCGCCGATTACCTGCCCTAAATATATTTCTATCTTTTACTCTCGTTTGACGTTAACATATTATATTATTGTTGGGAAATTTAAATTTAAAAAAAACACACACGCACACTTCCTCAAAACAAAATACCTAGCGAATCTTTTTTGTATCTTTTGTATGGTTCTGGCCTTATTGGTTAGCTGTACTTACTGATCTTCATTTGATTGAAGGTCGAATAGACGATTGTATACTTCACTAAGCAAACATGCAAAATTATAAAAAAAAAAAATGAGAATTTAACGTGCATTGTTATAATATATTGTAGGTATATGTTTTCATGGTAAAAATTATATTTTTATTTACAAAAGTACAATTTGTTATTGATGTATGAAATAAATGTTTATCAAGTTAGGTACAACGGTTTCATACACTCGTCTTAAATTTAAATGGTTTATATCGATAAGTTTATTTAAATATAACATTTTCTTTAATTATACGAGTATGAAAACAAATACATTATATAAATATAATACTCATACGATTTGAAATAAAATTTTAATCAAACGATAAGCGTGTAAATATTTATTCTGTAAGTACATTGTTATTTGTTAAACTCGTTGGCGAGAATGACATACGAAAATTGTTACGTTTAGGAACGATTAAAGCCGTGAAGTTGAATGAAAACAAACGTACTGTGTAACGTGTAAGAAACAACAACAAATTATTGAATCGAGTAAGTGACGATGATAATAATATTATAAAATAAGACCTGCTGGTACCTAGCTCTTGTGGAATGATTGGTCCCGTTGGTCTGGCCTTCGTCTTGTGGACATTTGACCGTTGACTTTGTTTTGATGCTTTCCAATCGACTTATCTCCGACTTTACCCGCATGCTTTAAACACCAACAACAATAGTAACCCTTTAAAAATGATGCTCCACTTACCTGACCTCGGCGGATCATTATAGCACAATATGACATGTTATATAATATTCTATACTGACCTCGTTGTCGTATCCTGAGCACCTTGGTCGTCGGCCGGATCTTTGGCTTTCAGGACCACCGCCACGTCTTCTTCTGCGGACGGCGGTCTATGCGGATCGTCCAACACGAACAGCTGGTCGTGTGTGATGTCTATGAGGTAGTGAAGGCTCTCCTGGGCCCGGTCGATCCTGAAGAACCGTTCGGCAGTGCAACCTGTTTGGAGTTAAACATTTAAATTATTTTATTTTTTTATTCACCACGTCTTTTCGTCGTTACAATTATAATAATTTATAAGTCATATAAATATCATTGTATAATACGCACAGTCGACGAAACACCAATCGGACGATAGTTTCGGCATGACGTTGCCCACGTGGTCTTTTGACGGACTGTTGTTCAACTCCAACTTGTCCACTAAATTACGCACGGTTTCTAAATCCGCGACCGGTTCCACTTCGATCTCGCCCATATTGATAGCTGAAACCACCGTAATAAAAATTCAGTATAAATAACCTATATATAAGGCTTATATGGTATATAGGTACTTGCAAACAAGGTGTAAGATACTTTTTATACAAGTATTTTAGATCGAGTTTTATAGTATTTATAAAAAAATAAAAATAGGTACTCAGAATATAATGAGTCTTTCAAATAATTCAGGATTACGGGATTTATAAAATACTTGAAATATAGAGTAATAAGAATAATACTTAAAATACTACTCAACAAGTGTTCTGAATATTTAAAAAAATACCCTTTCTAAGGGTTAAATAGTTTTGAAAACGAGTATTTAAACATTTTTTTCAGGAAGAGTTTAAGAAGAGGTTTGATTTGCGCACGTCCGTAGAATGTGTTTGCTGGGGATTTATATAATACGTAATATGGAAGTCGTGAATTATAAATAAATTCTGAAACATTTACTCACACGACTGGATGAGCAACTCTTTGTCACAGTGGTGTTGCTCGTAATCTTGAAGCCTCAGTCTTTGGACCGACACTCTGTGTTTGTCTATCGTGGTCTCGCTGAAAAAAGATAAAACGATATTATCATCATCGAGTCAACGGTGTTTGTGGTCTATTATCTCAACCCGAACGGCTGCCATCTTACCGGGTAGGCGTCTGTCTGCCTTTCCTACGTTTCGCCATCATCGTTGCCTGGTTGAAGAATCCCAGCGTGATCACCGACGGTTTTAAACGGCAAGCTTCGCCATCCACTTGCATGGGCACCGGTATACTGGTGGTTATGCGAGCGGTTTTACATTGGCATAACGGTGTCCCAGTCCCTCCAGTTTGCAATCTCGTCTAGACAGTACAGACACATACGTAGTTAGCTTTGAGTTTTCGTCACGCAGTTGGTAGATATACTATGATCACCGGATAGTATTTTGGTTTATTTTTTGGTATACGACAAGACAAGACGAGACTGCTGCAATAATCTCAGTCAATAAAGATATGTAGGTATGGGCCTTCCCCTTACCCATTGATCACGTATGATCAAACAGAGAGAGAGCAGCTAGTAACCGTGGGCAACAGTGGTTATTGAAATATGGTTAGCAATAATATTAACATTAAATACTAGCAATTTTATCACTAGCATTTTTTACGAAATCCTGCTTTACAGCTAAACCTAGTCTGTATAATATAGTGTCTTGTGGCTTTTATCGTAGTCTGATTAGGCCGTTGTAGTATTCGTTGCAAACAATCTATATTGTATAGGGACGTTTGTACAGGGTTGGACTAAACTCGACATGACACGACAGTCGACGTAGCTTTAAACGCCACTTAAACTCATAATAACCGTATTAATATAACCACAGCTTATAGTGGTATCCATCTAACACTCTACTCTTCGGGCATACACAAAATTCCGGGTATTAAGTATAGAGAGCGCCCACCCATTTATTTATTTTCTATGGCAATTCATTTGAAACAACTAAATTCATCGATACACCGGACCAAAATTAAAATTACATTTTCTACGCATTGTCGTTTTTTCTTGGTTCAACAAAAGTGGGCCGTGAACTTTGAATATTTGTTTAAAATAACGAACCAAAGTTCGGGACGCGATTCGTTCGCGCAGAAACGGGCCTTTTAACAGGAAAATTTTAGAAAATGTCTTCGATTTCGGATATTATTATATAGTGTGACGCGAAAAAAAAAACAGATGGCGGTATAGTCTAATATCTATTGTTACCACCGAGACTTCTAAACGTATCGTTTGTATTGTGTTACAAGCAAACGTTAATTCACTCGATTATTATGTGCTCGGCAAACACTGTGGACGAAAATCGGGAGTAGTGCACAATAATAATTACGACGCGTCCTCTTGACGTTAATTAAAAATCAATCTTTCGGTAAGTGAAACCCGAACTGCCGGCAGGTAAGTAAATAACCGTTTGAGTTCCGGCGGCACTATAATGTTATGTTGTGTAAACACGGAAACACTCACTATTTGCATGATCGTTAAGCCGATGACTTCGATGAGTCCGTCGTCGGTAGAGTTGTTGCCAGCTGACTTGTTCCACGGTCGCGTGCCACCCCCGTAGCTGGGTATGTTTAAAAATAATATGGCGTGCACTTTCAAGTCTTTGATGCGCTGCGTCAGGTCTTTGCCGTCGCACTCCAGCGTCACGTGATCCGACAAACCTTTCCACTTCCGGTCCAGCAGCTCGATACCACCCCGGACGCCGTAAAACAGTTTGTTGTACATCCGCGAGCTGAACTTCTCCGGATTGGCCTCTGGAATGATCACATTAACGGGTATTTAAATGCATTTTTTTTTTACTTATTTCATCAAATACGTTATTGATTAATCTATAATGGACTATATTATATTCAAAGACATCAAAAACAACTAACTTTAGTTAGTCGCGGAGTTAAGTCAACGCGTTAAAAAGTGTGATAAAAGAAGAATATAAATATAACATTTATAATATAGTTAATAAATTAACAACAAAATATTTTGTTAAAAATGCATCCTATACCTCCTATAATACCTATATATAAGAGAGTTCTAACTTCTAGTGGTCTAGGCAGTTTATACGGTTTTTGTCAACTAAATAAATTATTAAATTTATTTGTTTGTGAGTATTTAAAAACATTGTTTATACAGTGATTAAATAAAAAAAAAAATAGTTATAGATTTTAGATATGTTTAAGCATGATTTAAAATGAACGTTTTATATTTCAAATTAACTGGAAAAATATAAGTTGTTAAATAGTTTTAAAAATTAAATTTTTAACTATTTTATGCCCACTTTTGCATATAGTATAATATTATATAAGGTCCAAGTATTCTTTTGAACAAAGAAAACGAAATGTTGAAATGTCAGTGTGATAGAAAAAAAGAGGGTTATCTGTATAGAATGTAGTGTAAGTATCATACTAAACAAAACATGAGAGTCGGGAGGTACGGTGGTTATACCCATTTTAAACGGAAATTAACAGATATTTTTGTAAAGAGATGGTGATTGAAGTGGCGTACTAAACGAGTCATTTCCTCAAAAGAAAACAATATCGGGATCTGTGTCAGGTATAAATGTCATCACCATTACCTCTGGCTTCGTGGAATTCGAGTGCAATCTGAGCGTCTACGCCCAACGAGAAGTAATTATTCATCACGTTCAATGGTAAATTGTCTTTACCAGCGTGGTCCGTCCCTTTAACCTGTTCATTGGGCACCACATCCAAGTTCCAGCGGTCCAACCGGATCGTTTCGCTTTCTTCCAAGTTGGTCAGTATTTTCGACACCGGCTCGTCCATATAACCCTGGAAGAAAATTTATTTTAGAATCTATAAACATCGGAGAGGATACGTATGGCATTTGAACGATCTTCGTTCAACGCGATATTTTTCAATTTTTTTTTCAATTGTCGTATATATACGCGTATTATGCTGGTTGAGCTTACTGACATTTGAATAGGTATTGTACAATAGACATTTTAACAACTATATTATATTATTACACACTTAGGTAAGATTCAACATGTTATGGAAAACACTGCGCATGTTATGTGGAAATAAAGTTATCTGTTAAAAAATAATGAACTTAAACATTGGAGTGAATAGATTTGAAAATTTAAACTCGCATCACATTTTTTATATCAGCTGTCACTTGAAAACGGTGATTTTTTTATTCAAGCCTACAAACGTCAACCATATGGCATTGAAATAGGCGCATCCTTATAGTTCGTTGAAATAAAAAATGGCGTACAGATCGCTCTTTTACACAATAAAAAGAAATAAAAAAAATGTACTTTATCGCTGTTTCTATGATCGAATATAGGTAAAACATATATATATATATATATACTTTCGGTTTATTGTAGCCTTTGGCATGATGTGTCCCTCCCCGTATAATCGATAGTGTATACGATCAATACAGGCACGCACAATCGTTCACTTTTCGGTGCAGTTGATTCAAGACGAGACGACGTTCGTATTAAAAAAAATTAATGAAAATAACGTTTTCGACAGGTAAGCTAGGTAGATTTATCGGTTGCCCACAAGATTGTTTCGAAATAAATTGCAAGACCGACACACGGGTTTATTCGATATAGGCGTAATAAGGGTTGGGAAAAATAATTGAGACAAAAGTATCTAAATACAATAAATACTAGATAGATACCATTATTAACTACGTATGCAAGGTACCTACATTCGGAATTTCGGAAAAAAATACTGGGCACATCAATTGTTTACTTTCAGATCAAATGTAAAATACTTCAATGTTATTTATTCAGTTTAAGAGAAAAAACGGGACCCTATATAGTCATACCTATACCATATCACATTATCACCATTATCTGGATTCAATATTTCAATGATAATATTATGGTTTTTTATGATTACAAAACGCGGACCGTTTTAGATGGATTCATTTTTAATTAATTAGATTTTTAAATAAAATTTAAAAAAATCTTTTAAATAATTAATAGGTGACTGAAAAACACGTGTCTAGTATTTTTGAGCAAAAACAAATAATTAAAGATGTACAAATGTGAAAGGCATGACAAGATGATACACATGTAGGGTCCTATATAAGATACTTTAGATACTTGTATCTTTTTTATAACGTGACACAGGGGGGGGGCTGTTTGAACATAATATGCAGTATTGCCAATTCATTATATCAGCATAATTTACGATGTACAATTGGGTTGCCTTGCATCTAAGACACTGTACATCCCTGGGCACATAAAATATAATGTATTATTGCAGTATGTTCATATTATTATACTTACGCCGCCCCAACCGAGAGCTCTGGCCAGGTCATTGCCAGTGCCCAACGGCAGCACACCCACCGGAAACGACACGGCGTTGGCTATTTGGTCCAAGATCGACAGCACCCACCCGACGGTGCCGTCTCCACCGCACGCCAAAACCCGGAGGTTCGGCACCTTCTTGTACAGTTCCAGGCCCATCCTGGGACCGCCCCGGCTGAGGTCGAAAACCTGCCTGGGATTCAGGTGCCACTGGAATTTCTGCAGCAGCTTAACACCCTGGTTGCCGCCAGACTTTGGGTTTATAAATATTATCACAGGCTTAACGTTCACCGTCGGGATCGGTTTGATAACGAACAGCTTGTCTTCTTTGTCCGGCTGCATAAGACAATAATAATATATAATTATAAATACAACACTGTACAAGACAATATATAATTTAGTATTAACACGTTACAATAGGGGCGAGTAAATAAGGGATCTCGGGGAGACTAAGACCCCCCTTCCCCCAAAAACACTCTACCAAGGAACTCCAAATCAGATCCACATCAAGTAAGTATCTACTAATAGTATAATTAATTTATTAATAAAAAAATAATTATTGAAATATTGTTTTTGTTAGTACATTGTTCCTGATAAGACGTATTAATGGAATAATGGATAATATTATAATGTTGTTTTGTGGCTCCGTATGATGCTATGTGTGCATTCAGTTATGAACCCCGTGCTGCGTGTACGCACCAGCCGGTGTCACTATAGCTCCCGAATGGGTGACCACCCGAGATTTTTAGTGACAAATCCTTGCCACACACACATGTTAAAAACCTATTGTACCCTCCCCACAGTACCCCAGGCTCAGAACCTCAGTTGTCAAAACCTTAACCCCAATAAAAAAAAACAAAAAATTGTTATTTTATACAGTACTACTTAAGTATAAGGTCTATGTTTTTTTCGTAGAAAATATAGCGGTGAGATTATAATATGACCAGACTGTGTAATATTATAACACGATGACATGTATGTATTATGTGTGTATATTTTACTCCTCTAAGATATAAAATTATATTGAATGCAAACTATGTGATTGGTGTTAAAATAATTAGTAATTGTAATCCAATTATGAGAGACTTGAAAACAAAAATTAGCAATTTTCTCGTGTGTTGATTATAAATAATAATAAACAATATTAATGGTTAATATGTACAATCGTTTTAAGATCACATAGGCTCAATGAGCTCATGTTTGATGTCGATTTAGGTTGGTTGTCGGTTAGTGGGGGTTGTGGTTATTCGATGTTTACCATTGTATAAACGGAATAATATAATATTAAACAGTGAGTTTCCGCTAAATGTAATAAATAGCTTATAGAATCAAATATTTATAATAATTAAAAACCTAAACCCAGTCATAATATTATATGCTAGAAGGTAATGTTTGAATTACTTTTTATTAGAATCACTATGTGTACCAGGTAACTAATTTATTATTTGTATGGCTTCAAATAGGTAAAATGAGATCTATAAACATAACAACATAACGAGGTAATTTTAGGTTAAGTAGGTATTAGTCTAAAAATTAAATTACGCAAGTGTAATCATCAATTGAGATGCATTTATTCATTGTGATTTATATTTTCAAAAAAATATAATATGTTTAATTTTTATAAAATGTGTGACTATAATAATAAAGGGCAATTCAAAAATCTGTTTTATGGAATAATGTTTCTATTAAAAGCAACCTGTTTATAGGATCATATTAGACAGGTACATGTATGAACGTTATTACTGTAGGAGCATATTATAATAGGACAACAGATCGAAATTTGGTTTTGATAATACACGGTGTGTCGGTGTAGTAGAAAATCATACAAATAGGTATTGACTATTATTATCATATTATAGCAATGGTTTCATTGGTTGGCATTGTGTCAATGAATAAAAATAAAAAATAAATAAAAAAAGATACTATTGATACAATAAATGTCTGCTGTAAAAATATTGTAAAATCGAATCGCGATAAAATATATTATTATTACCATTATAAACCGATGGCGATAAAACCGCTGTGACCGTTGTTGCAGTTAATATAGTACAAATAGGTGTTTGTTCAAGATTTAATATCGTAACAAAGTATAGTCGCTGAAAACTGCAAGAACACGACGTGTACATAGTGTTCTTACTTTCTTAGACTGTATCACAATATAGTGTGGCTGTCGAAAATAAAGTAAACGCCACCTGACCGAATAAGTCTCAACGAAATCACGAATCCCTGAGGTTGGTCACATTGAGTGAAATGTGACCCCAGTTACGCGCACTAATGGGCAGACGCTACTAATGAACCGTAGCTTAGCTTTGTACCCGTTTAATGATGCTTCTGCACTTCGTGTCTAATGTTTATTTTTCGTTATTTATTTTACGAAATAAAAAAAAATGATAAAACACACTCGTAATTTGTATACGTGCTAATTGTACACGTAAATAGCGCTCGGATTGCGCAGGAAACAATAGTGGCGAAAGCTTCCTAAAAACGTGCACTCCTGTAAACATACGTTCATTGATATAGTTTTAGAAATCGTTTAAAAATCAGATACACTTTGAAACATATTCGAGACAAATAAGAGACACCACCTACCCCCCCTCCCGCAAACCATAACTCGGACATGATATTACAGTGAAATTTCCATATAACGAGCATCTATTTAACAGAATTTTCGGTTTAGCGAAATATTTTTAGGCACCACATCAAAATATTAGAACTAAGTTTATTTAATTCTGTATAACGAAATATTCTCCGTAATACCAATTATTATTATGTAATATGAAAGTTTTACTGTATGTCATGTTTATAATCGTATAGTTTATCGAACGAGTTGGTTATAATATAGGTAAGTATTTATAATTATATTATATTTCACGACAGAAACTATTCAAACAAATTACAATATAATTATGTAATTATTCAGTGTGTAGGTACTCATCGGACGGCTTTATAATAATATTAGGTATATTAGATATATTATTATCTAATTAATAGGTTATTTTTTGGTTCATCTTTTACTGCCCACCCCGCGTTTATATCCGTTCAATAAAATATAATATATTATCCTCGTTTTAAAAACAATGCTATTGTTGTATAAATTATATAGATTGGTAAATTGTGAATTTCTCTTGGAAAATGCGTTTAAAACGTATTTTTATTCCACTTTTTAAAATAACTTTTTTTATCTATATCCAAAGTATATTGAAATAAACCGCTGTGATAATTCCAGCCTCGTTTATCGATCATAAAAAATAAGACTATTGTTATCTAATTACCGGCATTCTGACGCATTATAAGCACAGAAATCGATAAACTATGCGCTGCACACTCTCAAATTTGTTCATAACTACGTCAGTCTCGTTTTATATTATTTTGTATATACCTACATTTGTAATATTTATTTAAAGTCCCAAAGGCAAAAGTATACGAAGTAATACTTATGCAAGTTAATACAATCTGAAAGAAATAAGAGCGGAATATAAATATAAAATAAAATGAACTAACAAAATATAGAAATATTTTCATTAAACCTTTTTTTTATACAATAATATATAAAACAAAAGCAAAATTATAATTAAATTAACGAAGAATTTTTTTTAACTAAATTTAAAAGACGAAGTCACCATTTTAAATTGTTTTATAATATTTATAATAGTATTATACTTGGGTATAACATAATAGCTGTAAGGTTGGACAATTCTGAGGAAATTCGTGGAAAAAAATTCTTAATTTAAACGAGTTAACGGTGTCCATAATAATATTAAGTAGGTATCATGTTTGTAAACTTAAGACATTCAAATTAAATATCAAGTCAGAACTATAAAACAAAAGTCGAGATGAAAATTCCTAGTTAATTATTGACAACAGCTGATAAAGGTAACGTCCATATAGTGTTTATCACTAAGATTATAATATCAAAGTAAAAGTGTTGTAGTATCATACAAATTAAACATTTAAAAGAGTAAGATCTATTAACTAGGTTTAACAATAATAGTTTAAAGTTATGTATAATATCTATTGACCTTTAGAGGCACTTGCTTTACTATGACTATATATTTATTTTGGCGTGGAAATTGATATGCTCTAGGTATTATAATAAATACTATTTAAAAAAATAAGAGAGAACTTTAGAAAACCAACATTTCAATGTTTTTGTATAGTATTTCTGGAAATAACAATCTCCGTTCTGTGACCCTCTTGGAACTTCTAGGTAATTCTTGGAGTGCCAACGTTAAATAGTTGTTGTTGGGAAAAAATTAAAGAAAATCATGTGATTTCTGGAAATAAACGAGGAATAATTTAAAACATCGTTCTTAATCCTCATGTTTAGTCCCTTTATGATGTCCCTTTATATCCCTTTATTATGGTCGGCTTAAAAATTCCAAATATCAAAAAATGTAAACAAATTCATTTATAAAGGAAAAATGGGGGGTGAGTTTTCTCCGCGGTGAAACCACTTTCACCCAACTCCATATGTATATATATATATATATATTGACGCAATCTCCTCAAAAGACCCGTCTAAGTACGATTAAACGTGAACAGTGAGAATATTGAATTTCACCGTCGTCACGAAACACGCGGCACTTACAGTTCGTGTACGACGACGACGCCGACGAAAACGATTGTGATATAGTCTGTTTCGTCAGCGAATTTCGACGTGCGTTGTTTGAATTCTCACGTGCCCTAACGTCTCGCAAGTTTTAAGTTTTCGCTAAATCCCTCCAATATCATCCCTCTCCTCCGTCTCCTGCTACGTACCGTCAACCGTTTGCCGAGTTTCGAAACATCATAATCTTGAGCATCACCGCCACTATAACACCTGAAACGTTGCCTATATAATATTATACACTGTCATTGCGACAGGGGTCTCGGGCTTCTAAAGCCCCCCCCACCCACGAATAACGTTTTATTTTCCAAACCGACTTTTTCGTCCAGAAACGATTGAACGTAATAATATGGCCCAAGTATCCGTCTACTGTTTATGCATTATAATAATATCGTTAAGTGTGAATCAACCGTTTAAACACGTTCTAAGAGAACGAGGAAAATTATATAATTTTATTATTACTACCTATATAGGACGTTGAAATCAAATTTATTTCGTTCAGTACTACACACTAATCCGGAAAAATATACGTACTGCAAATATTTTATAATATGGTCAGCGCTTTAGAGATTTGTTCACATTAAAGATTATAATATTTGTAACTTGCGGTGAAAATACTGAAAACCTGTGTGATTTACAAACAATAACGTCTTACACGTGTGAAATGATATTACCTATAGTAATAATTAATAATAGGTAAGTTATGTTGTTGGTATTTAAGTTATTATCATGCCAATGATCATAAAAAAAATAGCACTTTTGACCATGCCTACTACAATGTTTATATTAAATATAACTTATATAATAAAAAATATTCAGGTTAGGTGATTATGATATTTCATAATTAAAATACAATGCCAATTTAATATTTTTATGGTCATGAAAATTAACTAATACATTTATAATTATCATCATATTATTTATTTATGTTATGAGGATTGTTAGCTATATTTTAAAATTCTTAAGAGTCGATTGTGGTCTGTGGAAAAGTTCAAGAAATTATGTTTTAGACGTTATAGGGCTTACAATACAGATGTCTGCGTCTCCATTTTTTTAAAAATGTTTAATGCATATTCTGCGAGAAATTAATTAAGAATTTTATACCAATTTATTATTGAATATTTGAATAAGGTATATAATAATTATGAAAATTCTTATAATGTCTTTCAAAAATTTACATTTTTTTTTAAGAATATCCATCTATTTAACTTTTTATCATACACATTTGTTTATATTTTTACATTTTATTTATTGATTTCTTTCTAGCCATATACGTAATTGTGAATTCATAGTACATAGAAAGCTTGTTTCGCCTAATTTCTCATTTTCAGAATTATAAGCACGAGTGCATGAATACTTCATGGTTCTCAGTGCATATAATCCCCGGACATGGTATAAATATTTATTATAATATATTTTGTCATAGTATTTTAAAATAATAACGCACACTGTTGGTTGGTACAGATCCGTGACCTTTGATCTTCGCACGTCACCCTTTATGCGGCTGTATAATAAACGGATTTAGGCGGTTTCCAAACTTTTCAGACACACCGTATATACCTTAATATACTGTATGTAACATACCTACGCGCACGAGCACGCAACATCGGTCCCCGCGGGACATTAAAACTTTTATGACCGCTTTTTGACCGGTACCGTCTCATAAATAAATGTATGGCCGCAGAGCATAATATATATTGTAAGTTGCCGTGGGCGGCGTTCACTGTATATCAGTATAATATCACAAATAGAGAGAGACAGGGGGAGAGAAAGAGAAAGAGAGAGAGAGAGAGAGAGAGAGAGAGAGAGATAAGGAGAATTAAATTATATTTATATACATTACACATCAGGTTCAAGTCTGTGTATTATATATTTTGGACTTAGCACACGGCACGGCGATAAATTATCGTTGGATAACGGTGATTTTTGGTGGACGGCATTTTATTTTATTCACCCAGTAATAACCACCTTCGTCAGGTGTCAGCGGTTGAAGTCGTGAAACATAAACAGCGAAAACAATCACAAGGATAACACAACACGAAGCTATATAGACTAAAAATTGCATTTAATTTATAGTAAAATAAAATGTTTGAATAATTAATGATACTTAGAACGAGCGAATATTTTTTAGAAGTATGTTGGTTGTATGAAACAAACATTTTACACTGTCAACACAGGACATATTATATGCAGTGTAAGTTTCTTTATGAGTCTATCAATTATAATTATTGTCGAGTTCAAAATGCTATAAATATTTTATTTTTTTACAAAACCCATTAAACATTTTTATATTTCATGATGAATGGTTCGTGATTTTATCCCCACACTTTTTATATTTTATTTCAGAGGTGATTGAACCAATTTCTCGTTTCACATACCCTACCGATGAAGTCAAAACACGTCTTTGCTCAACCCAGAACTCGAATGTAAGAAAGTACAAATCGTGACTGCTCTTTTCACCCATAGCATTTCCAACACTTTGCTGTTGTCGTTTTACAGTGTTAACAAGGGCGTACTTATTTTTTACCAAAATTTAACTTTTTGGTTTTGGCCCAAATGTCTTTTTTGCTGATTTAAAAAAAAGAGGAGTTTGGTTTTTGTCTATAGAAATATTATTCCTTGTAAACGAAAAAAAAACAATTTGGTTTCCAGTGTTTCCACTGCAAATGCAGTATGATCCTCGTCATGTAAAACAACGAAATAGAGTTATCAAATCCACAGCTTTGACAAATAATACCTAGGTATTAAAATTATTATAATATATAAGTACTTATATATTTATTTTTTGAATTAAGGCTTCGACAACTGAATTTTAGCCTGTTAATGTGGTGGAGGGTGTTGTTGGTTTGAACATGCGTATATGTGGTAAGGATTTGTCACTAAAACCCAAGTGCTCACCCATCCGGAAACTATAGTTATGATAATATCGTGTCTACTGTAGTGAAAACGTACATACGATACTACTACAATTTTTTGGTCGATATTATTATTTTTTGGTTGATAATATTATTTTCAGTATCAAGGTTGTTGTGCAAAAACGTTTTAAACTCAAGTATTATAGATATTGGCTCTGATTGTCTGCCCGTGAAATTGTATTGCTACTCATATAGGCTATAGCATAGTTCGCATGCTACAAGTCATTGTATGGCGTTCGAGGCGAACACAAACAAATAAATAAATCAAAACAACGCTCCATAACATTTTTTACTAAAAAACGTTTTTATTACTTTTTCAGTTTAAAACGAACAAAGAGGAATAAAGTTTATGAACACCAATAGTAGGTAGGTGAAAAATATTTCACTTTTGAAAATACGATGCTGGTATACAGTGTGAATTAATCGTCGTGTTATTTATTGTCTTGCCATGCCGTGAAACTACGGGCACAAGTCCTACCTACCTACTAAAAAATAATATGTAATATGTGTATACAAAATTTGAACGATTTGATAAGATAATAATAAAAATCCTCAGGTCAGTTGTAATGAAAAATATCTGTTTAAAAAATAAATGTTGGAATTGCTATAATATAGTCGCGCAAGTCGCATGCGATTTAAATTTTAAATTCGATTCATAAAAAATGAAACATAAAAATCACGCTAATATAATATACGAAGCGTGTACAAGGTTTACACGTTTTATTGCATAATGTTGTTTACGAACAGTGTAAATATTTTAGTTTGAATTATTAATTTGTGTTTATGAAAATTGAAACGAAATATTTTGTGCCATGCAGGTATTTTAAAATGGATTTTTGCTCAACTCGATAGAAATTATTTACAATCTAATTATAATGTGATTTAATTTTCAAATTATAAATTAAACCTGTGGTAGGTACCTAGTGCGTCTATGTATTAAGTAAACTAATCTCTTTAAGTATTTCGTCATGCACCCCAAAATACATGTTTGATGGAGTATCGCTTTTAATATTAACACAAGTAAAAACGTTTATTATTTAAGCTCAACAACAGGCAAATAATTTATTGTTCTTATGTGCTTACTGGGGGAAACTTAATACGGAGATGAATTCGTCATTTTTATCCTACATGTACACTATGAACACTATGATCTGATAAAATATAAAGTATCCTAAAATACTTCGACATATTATATAGTTTGTAATACGGAAAATATAGGTAGTATAATAATATGATATTTTAATAGCATGATATATTATATCTATATTTTCTTTTGGATATTTTTTAATATTATTAGAGGTATATTGTGTAGAACGTGTAAAAATAATATGGAGGCATTCCGAATATTATAATAATGTAGAAAATAGTAAAAAAAAATAACCGATCGTTTTAAATGATGCGTATACGCTGTAAGAATATATATTATATTATTACAGGGAAGCTTATACGGCACCACTAAACACAAATCACTCGAGGTCACTTGAATATTATTATGGACGAATGTTAGAACGGTGCCTTATGCTCTTACATGTATTATATACAGAGTGTGAATCAAGCATGATCACTGAAATTTTTTTTATACTATTTCAGGAGTCTGGCGGTGATCCAAACATGTTTTAAAAAACCTAATATCACCTTTTGGCTGTTAATATTGTTAAGCAGATAAATTTGTTTAAAAATTGTTGATGTATTTTAATCGATATTCGAATCAGCACTTTCTTAGTTAGTAAAATTAATATTAAGTACTAAGGATAATAGTCCTTATAATAACTTAATGTTTTTACAAAATTAGATATAGTATTGAATAATGTAATACACGTAAAGTAGGTACTCGATTATTTTTTACAAATTATAAAATATCGATGGATTAATATCAATAAATAAAATGTTCAAGACGTCATAGCCCACAAATCTTCCAAACTCATTATCTTGGACCTATTATCCTAAGTATGAAAAGTTAAATATCTCAAAAACGACAAAAACTACACGGTTGAATTTCGATTTAGATACATCAACATTTTCAAAAAGTCATCTAATTAATAATCAACTGTAAAAATAGTGGTTTTCATTTGGAAAAAAAAAGTTGGTAAGCCACTTGGTACACCTTAAATGGTAAAAACATTCTAAATATTTGGAAATTTGAATCTGAATAAATTCATTACTAAAGGAAAAATTGGCAGTGAGCATGCTTGGCGAATCACTCTGTATATTGTTATTATAATGTATAAGTTCAGTCGTTCGATAATGTCACGTGCAATAACATGTCACGCGACACCATACTTGCAATTACTTTGCAATATGCTATTATTTAATTGGCATTGTAAACTTTAAATCTCAAGTTAGTGCATTTTGTAAATGTATTTGTTGGCACTAATGTATTATTTCGTTTTAACGGTTTCGTAATTATTATGATTTACTCGATACGCAAGATCTACGAATCATATCTCATTAGATTACCAAAAAAATTCCACGTTTTCTTATCGAGATTCAAAACATTTGATAATAATTATCACATCGAATTTTCTGAAAGCTATTTTAGTCAAAGCTATATTATTTGACCAACGATATGCTATAATTCTATAATATACTTACTTTATAGATAATAATATATATTATGCAATAGATAATAAAGTTGGTGTTATATATCATGTATATTATAACCAACTTGGTTATCAGTCGAAGTAACAGAAATTATTGCCTAGAACAATATGTTGAAGTGGAAGGACATGCATTTAAGAAAGTGTCACAATTCAAATATCTGGGATCGATTATTACTCAAGATAATGAACTTAAGACAGAGGTGTCGTTAAGAATACAATTAGCTAACAAGGGATATTATGGATTAGAAAGAATACTAAAACGAGGACACTCTCACAAAACTTAAAAATAAGAATGTACATGACATTATTACGACCTATTGTCCTGTATGGTTCTGAAACGTGGGCATTGAGGAAAGCCGAAGAACAGAGACTAGGAGTATTTGAGAGAAAAGTTTTAAGAAAAATATATGGACCGGTCTTTGACAGTGAAACAAATGAATGGAGAAAATTACATAATTATGAACTCAAAAGACAGTTTCAGAGACCTGACATAGTTAAGGAGATTACAAAAGAAGACTCATGTGGGGGGCCATGCTTGGCGTAAGCAATAAGGATCTCTAGTTAGACATGTAATTGAGAAAGAACCAATAGGTAAAGGATCTTTAAGTAGACCTAGACTGAGGTGGGAAGACTGCGTAAAAAAGGACTTAAAAACGTTAGATCCAGGAATCAGATGGAGAGAAGCTGCAAAGGACAGGGACAGATGGCAAGATATGTATTTAGCGGCAGGGTCTTAAAGGCCGAAGCCAAAAAGAAGAAGAAGATATTATAACCTAGAACAATAGTCCGATTGTCAAGTTTTTTTTACCAATATTTAGGACAAACCAAACATTTTTTTTCTATAAACATCAAAAACTCATCGAAATGAATTAAAAATAATGTACTTTTTTTGCTTACATATAGTGACTTCTAAATATTACAACATAATATTTCACATAATTTTTAATTGAAATCGGTTTCCAAGTTGGAACATTATAATATGATGTTTAAATTTATTTATTTAATATTATTATAATACCACCTGAAAAGTTTTTTTTCTTGAAATGAGAACATCATATTTTCATTTGTTTTATGATTGTAAAACCAATTATAATGGTTACTTCTTTTTCGTCAGAATTTATAAATGTTTTAAAAGTAGACGTTTTTAATAATTGAATTAACAAATTGACTAGATGGGTTACTGTCATTAAATGTTGCGTTAGTTGTTTCGTACCTAATGGCTGTTTTAGACGGTTTAGAAGTTTAGGGCAAAGCATTATGTTAAAACAATTAGAATAAGCAACGGCAATAAGAAAGTTTACAATGAATTTCTAGAATAGGTTGGTTAGGTGGAAACTTTGTGTGGTACAATTATTGGTTTTTCTTTGGTCCATTAAGGTTCGTGTTATAACTTTGAAGCCAAATAGAAGTACATTTACTTGGATTAATAAACACAAATGTTTTACATAAAATTCTACTAAGAATTTAAGCGTTCTAATACAATTACTGGTGTTAATACCAAGTAGAAAGGAATAGCATAGGAAACAAAAAAAAAATCACTGTTATTTAATTTACCACTTTATTTAAGTTGAAACGCAATTAACTGCAGATCATTAATATTCATGCAATTTAAATAATGTAAATTTATAAAATATTTTGTTGTTTTATCATTAAAACAAGAAACCCGAATATTATACAAACACAAATGGGAAATAGTATAAGGCCGAGGTGCATTTCAAGGTTAAATATAAATAATTAGGAGCTACCTACCTCTAACAAATATTCAATCGCTTTACTTTGTTTTATAGTTGGCAAAAATGTTGTACAAAAAAAAACGTATGATTAAAATTAACTAGCCGCTTAAGTTAGTAAAGATTATACATTTCTGGTTGAAAATCGATCAATTTTGGTAAATTTATATTCTTTAAAATATATTTTGTCAATACTACCTACACTACCCACTGAAGGATTAATATGATGTTTAAATTATGATAACATTTAAAAAAAATTGGTTATGAAATAAATCTTTTTAGTAAAAGTAATTATATTTTACTATTAAAAATTCAATTATCGTCCTTGCTTAAATTCAGGGGCGACGCAATGAATGTATCGGCACAATATTTACAGCTTTCATACTCAGGGGCCGCCAAGTGCGGAAAATACTTGATTTCATTTCGTCACATATGTGTGGTATATCCAGTGAGTAGGTTTCATTTATTTATTAAACTACTTCCAAAAATAATGATAATAATAATATGATAGCAAGTGCATAAGCGAATAATGCAAGAACGATGATAAGAATAATATTTTCTTCCGACATCCGGTGTACCTAATTGTGCTGGAATCGTGTGATTATTATAGCCGAATGTTATTTGTCCAAAATGAAGTTTTGAATTTTTAAGAGGTGTCCGGTATCTCTGCGCTGGTAATAGATGTACCACTGTACTACCAGCGGTAAACGCCGTGTGTACCACACTTCCTCCACGTAGGGAAAACGCGAGCTATGAATTTTTCAACAACAGAAAACGAGCATTGTTATAAATTATAATACCATACCATTTGCCCATAAAAAATGTAAGAACAGTTTTAATTAACTATTATAAGGTGCACAACACGTCCGTTTCCCGATTCGTATGAAAATAAAACAATGGTACACGCGATCCTCGAGAACAATATACGTTCATTTATAAAAGTCCGTAACGTTTTGTTTCGACCCAACAACAAACGAAGCCCACCGACGGTCAGATAAGGTGTAAATAGTAATTTACAAGCGATACAGGTAAATGCGAGCAGCTTTGAGGGTCAGGCACACGCGGTTCAACCGTGGTTATACCTACCTATACCACGTTAAAGGTTAACATGGTATAATAATAATAATAATATGTATTGGGAGGGAGAGGGATGTATTAACCTTCACAATACTATAATATACGCACCTTGTCTTTTGTTTTCTTCTTGGACGATCGTTTTTTCGGAGATCTAATGCTGGACTTGAAGTTGCCCTTCCGCGGCAACTTGACGATCCACGACGGCGGCACAATTATATTACTATGTTTACCTAAAACAAATACACACACAAAGTGGTTAACAAAAAGGTATACTCTGGTATAATAATCATCGCGTGGTAGGTAGGCAGGTATACAATAAATATAATATTATATTTCCTGAAAAATCTCCAAAGGTCGGCCATTTCCGCAGTTCGTTTTACAACCGTCGACATAACAATAAAATATAATATACAAACAATATCGCTTTTCCCTGTGTACATTTCGTGTTTTGTATTTTTCGACGTCCGCAGTTTAATGGTGTGGGGAGCGGGAGGGGAAAACTTGAAAAGTAATGATTACTAACCAGTGATCCGATTTTTTAGCACTAACAAGTGACGAAGCCTTGGGTAGCATGGGCAAAAAGTCACATAGGCGATATTATAATAATGACCTAAAAATCTTAAAATATGCACTAAAAATATATTTAAAAAAAATTAATTTAATTTTTTTTTATTATATTAGTAATTCATAAACTTACAACATAACTAAAACTAATTCATACAACTTTTGTTCTACTTATTTCATTGAAATACCTATTAAAAGACTTATGAAAAAAAAATACAAATTAAATTAGTTTGATTCAACGCTTGTTTGTCAACAAAAATAGCACCAAAACTCGGAGAGTTACCTTAAAAATCTAAAACGCTTAAAATATTCAAACATAGGTATGCAGTGTAAAATGTTATATGTGATATCCTTGACGCACAATACAAATGCATAGTTTCCTCTGTCATTTTTATCTGTATTCTAAAGTAATAAATTAGAAAAGGCTATTGAATTCGAGTCATGGTTTGAACCGTGGGTAATATGATATTGTTTCCAATCAAAGCGTGAGTTTCCGAGTAAACTATTTCAATAGGAGGTTACGAACGGACGTCACATCTTATGTTTGGAAACAATTAAGTGGCGTTTAAAAGAGCCGTTAAGTTTACTTATCTGTCTTTGCCAAGTTTTAGAGTGCTCTTTTCGTTTTATCCTTATTTATTTCTGACCTAATTCAGAAACACGTTAAAACCTTAAACCACTATATTTATATATACCTCAGTACTATTATTTTACAGTTTAATCTCTTACATTTTTTGAGGGTTTATCCGGTTTGTATACACCATATAATATTATAGTTTCATTTGTCTAGAGATATTTTCCCTATAATTGGCTACAGGAAGAAGTTTGGGCGAATGTGTTGAAATAGCGTCCTGCAGCTGGCTCAGTGGACCAATTATGAAAACAAACAAACTCGTTTTCCCCCGTCCCACCTCATTTTTGAATTTACGGACCTACATTAGACGATCACAGTGTCATTAGTCTGAAGCTATATAGAGCGTTCACGTTTTAAGGGTTATATTTTTAGACTTATCATAATTTCATCATGACACATATTAAATGATTTGCAATTATTTCAATAACCAATCGGTGTATGGCATTATGATTTATAATAGCTATCATTGTATATACTCATCATTGGATATCCCCGAGTCTCGAGTTTTTATTCCAACTATGGACGAATAGAATAATAACTGATAATGATGGTCGTTCTAAAATTAAAAAGAAAACCTATAGAATAAACGGACGATAGATCGATGCGTGTGTCCATATGATTGAATGTGTACGTTTTACATCTGAATTATTTAAAAAAAATCTATCTGTAACCGATAATTGATTTATTTTTAAAATTATAGTATCATGTGTTTGAATATCTTATATCACTCCATACACGATTCGCATGATACAAGTGGTTGGTTTTTGATACAAGTTAGTTGTTATAAGTTAACAACAACTACCGAACTATATTCCAAGGAGCGCACACCAAAATGTAAATAATGTAAAAATGTAGGCTCTTGATTTAATAACGATGAGGTGTTATTACCAGCGGGCAATAGCTGCTATCCCCGTCATGTCGTTCATGCCACGTGTTAACTCTAATTTGAATTATACAATTTACTTTATATTATTTTGTTGTGTGCAGATTGTAAATTGCCTTTTCTTTATTTTTTTAAAAAAAAGGTAGGTAGCCTAGTGTAAGAAATACGTGTGTCTTATTCGTAAGAGTTTCATCTTTCGTTTTTAGGCATCAGTATGGGTCGTATAATAATGGTTATATGTACCTATCGTATTTTTTTTTTATATAGCATTAGGTTTGGGTCGGTGTTTTTGGTTTTTCAGTTTTTGCCATTTGAAGTTGAGTACATAAATTGTAAATATTATTTTTTTGTCTGCGTACGTGTTTTGTGTTTATATGTTCCAGATTGGAGTATTCGTAGAGAAGACGACATTAGACTGCTTTTCTTTTCTCTTTATACGCCACTGTGGCACAGATACTCATGCAGGTTTTATATTTTTAAAACAAAACGTCTATATATTCCTTTGTCACAAAGTTTGTATGTTTTTATTTAATGATTTTTGATATTTTGTTGGAAAGGGTTTTGTTGTGTTTTGAATGCTTGCAATATAAAATGCGTATTCACTATACTATGTTTTAAACAATGTTCAACGTTCGAAGTGGATCCATATAATACGACAGGTATGAAAAGTGCTATTAAACTATTTTACGTTATTAAATTCATTGATTATAAATTGGCATTGAAAACAATAATATGCACTTCACGTATATCGAGGGCATGATATCATATTATATTATAGATGGATACATTTTACATAAGTAATATGATCGAGACAGAATTAATTGTGTTTGCAGAAACGCGTATACTATGAAATGTTTACGATTTGCTTACACCATAACCATACTCGATAAAAAAATATGAACCCAAAATAGCTCGTTTCCGGTGTCCCTATAGTTGTTGGTATATCGTCGGCGGAAGGGTTGAATTGTAGTTCAGGTTTTTTTGTGTTCAATGTTCTCTCGGTAGGTACAACTTGACCGACTGACGCCGTCTGAGAAGGGAAGAATGTGACTTTCACATTCCGTACCCTCAACTCTTCCAGGGAACATATTAATATGAATGGCCAAACTATACCTAAGTTTTCACACTTCGTTACACCCGTCTGTTAATCATCACCACTCATCATAAATAACAATATATAATATTTTTATTATTAATATTATTGATAGCTACTGAACTCGACGGAAAACGGTTCGATGATAGTTATGTGTGAGCACAGATTGTGACAGTCCACATGCATTTGAATACATATCGTTCATGAAGCTTGTACGATTTTAATCAATTGTTCCACAAATGAGTCGATCGATTCTTTACACCTTAGATTTAACGTCCGACAACGTATAATCACGTACATAATAAACGGATTTAGAAAATAGATGGTCGTGCTATCGCCTAAATTATAATATATTAATAACAATACATTTATTATGATAGGGTTTATGAATATGTTTTTCTATACATTTTTAGAATAATTATATACTTCAAACCTAGTTGAATAAAAAACGAACTCAAAGGATTTAATAGGTTTGAAACAATATTCACATATTAGTACGCAAGTGTGAAAGAACAAACAAGAAATATGTTCAATGAGGTTTAATCAAACTGTCAGGATTATTATAATAATGGAACGGTGGTATAATATATAACTTCATACATTAAAATTATAAAAAAACCATTGAAAAATAAAATATTTACAATTAAATTAATTGGGAAAATGTATATAAGTGCAAAATCAAGTTTAAAACTACTAGCTTCCTCACTCCACTCAGAATCTAAAACTCAAAGTTCGAAAACCTCCATTGTCAATAAACATCAATATATTATTTTCCATATTACTTGGCAATTAATGGCATTTAAAATGTGTGTGGATATACACAAATATATCAGAGGCGTGGTAAATTGGAAAAGGCGGGTTGGTCATTCAAGTTATTTGAACTGCCAATTTCCATATTCCATTTTGTTTGGCGTTATCGAGCATATACATATATATAATATTATAGTCACGGGAGTTTCAAATTGACCGAGTGGTTGAAATTAAATTATGAAGGGATAACTTTGATAAAGTGTATCTCTCAACGATAGCGTTATAGTTCCGTATCGTGGTACAATTAGACGATTTTTTTCCCCTTTGTCGAGCCCCCTTCAAATAAATGCATTTAATGTTCAGATTTTGATCGAAATTACTGGTCCGAAAATAGCAATAATAGCACAATATAATAACAAAATGTTGGTCGACTTTATTCGTTACAGTAAAAAAGTGGTAAAAATACTACTTGCACGGGGTAGAATAATACTTCATACGATGAAATTAGGAAAATTTCTATAGAGACGTAATTATATTTGTATTGATGAATTACAATATTGTTTAGGATAAGCAGGTCATAAGCAATAAAATGTATTGGTGGTATTGTTCAGTTTAAAGATCACTGTTGTGTGAATGGTTTTTCACAGTAAATTTTTTACAATCGTCTTCAAATAAATGTCGACAAGTTCTCCGATGTGCCCATTACATAATATACCAATATGAATATTTTTTCTTCATTATTTTTCCATACACCGGAAATTGCTCAAAAGTTATTTATATCTCATGATATCGATCGCTCGTTGGTGTTTGGACCACTATTGGTTTTTTTTTGTTCACTGAAACCCAGTAATGGTCTATTAAAAAAAATCACATACTTCCGCTCTGATTATTTTTTAATACAATTTTAAAGTCTACAGAGTAGAGGAAATATGTATTTAACGTGCATTTATTTTCATCCACTCGACTCAAGCTAGTATAAAAATTTAAACATGTTATTATATTTATTACTTAATATGAAAAACGACCGAGACATGACTAACTTTATGGTACTTAATTCTTATGTTCAAAACCAATTACTCCTTTGGCTATGAAAAAGATGCTGAGTCCCGAACCAATTTAATTTAAAATTCTTCAGACGGTATTTATTAATCAGTTTATACATTTTCAACGTTTGAACTTTTTATTTAATTTACGAATTTGAATCAATTATGACATTTTATTAATTATATCCCGCATTCTATTTTAAATCTGAAATGTGATATTATAGCTAGTAGGTATATTAAATTATGATTTTAAGGTCATAACGAAATGTGTTCATTAAAATGACTCATACAAAATATAGAAATGTCACTTTAAAAAATATAGTTGATCACCTTATACGATGCCACGCTCGTATTATTATTGTGAATATATTTATATTTACATAATCGGGGCCACTCAGAGAGTGTGTTACTTTCGATGACAAATGGCTTTACCGGTATTGATAAATAAGAAAGACTAGACTGAGTCCAACTGAATTAGCGCTAGGTAAAATAATAATATTATAATATTCATACTAACACGAATTTAATATAATAGTAATAATAATTAATGATGACGGCGCATCATGTAGGCAATTTAGCACCACCAGAGCCCTCGGCTGTCATGCCAGCAGAAAACCCTGATGGATCATTATTACATTTTGTACTAGGATTTGCGACTATAATTTTTTTGAGAATTTCGATGTATCTAAATCAAAATTCAAACGAGTAGTATCGTCGTTTCGTATTTATTAAATAATATTATGTATTAACACGTTGGCTACCAGACCAGCTATTTTCAAAAATCTAATCGTGTGTACCACGAGAGTCACTGATGTCGCTCATATGGACTTTCTTAGTGTACCAATGGTAATTTCAAAGAACTTTCTCTGTGTACCAAGTCTATATCTTTGAAACTAACAAAATAATGTTTGATATAAATTATTTTTTTAATAACATTTAAATCACGATTATATATTATTTTGTTCAATGAGAGGTACTTTTGTTGTTATGGTACCTATTTAACATCAGTGGTGTAAACATCATTTCTGAAAGAGGATGTGGAGGGGGGGGTAAAAAAACCGACATAGCTAAATGGGAGGGAAAAATTGGAAAATCTACACCTCTCAAAGCTTTTTACTTAGGTAGTAAAATATTTAAGAATAAGAACAATGAATATAATTTGAATTGATTCAAAATTCACATCGAACACAATATGGAGGATTATCCACTCTAAAGCCAATTGGAAGGAATTTGACCCCCAAGCTCCCCTTCTATACACCACTGGTTAATATAGGTATGTGTATTGTACGTTGAGTATCACGATGACCCTCAACTTTTTTGTTTTATTAACGATATTACGCCGATATCTAGTCAAAAATTATATATATCTAATAATTAAGTTTTATAGACAACTCATTGATCATAAATATTTTATTACATCGTATTTTCAATGATATCAGGCGATGATTTAATTATAATTATAATATATTTTAATATAATGTTTATTCTGGTGTGTGAGAGTCACTAGGGATACATGGTGATATCCCACGTGGATCATAGAATGATAATACAATCATAGACATATTAAGAAAGTCTATGTGTTATAATCCATTTAATATAGGAGTTGTGTAACAATTTACAATCATTGAGTGCTAGAATTATTTAGAAAAGCTGTTTGGTTTTATCAGTGTGACCACTTAAAAAGGAAAATATCTGAGGGTCACCCGCTACTCACACGGTACAGAGATAATGACGATCTGTGAGTCACGAGTGACTCTTGGTACATAATCAGAGTTCGTCAAAATTATGTCTGGTACATTTTGGCATGGAGGGTGTGAAGCATCCGTGATACTTAGAAAGTACTTGCTTGAACTTTGAATTAGATACATCAACATTCAACATTTAAAAAGAAGCACATACTGTATAATTTTAAGTAAAAAAAGAATGTTAATTTTAAAAATATAAGATTCTTTCACCACAGGACACCAAGTGGTATGAAAAATCACAAGTATTTTAAAACAGTATATACTTTATTTCAAATACATAATTAACACAGAATTATCTATTTCACGTTGAAAAATAATCCGTCAAAAAACTACAAATAGATATAAAGCATTTTTTTTAGACTAGTAAACAATAAAGTGGTCGGGAGAATGTGTATGGTATTTTGTAATTTATTTCGCTTCCGCAAAGCGCATGTATTTTATGCATACGAATTCATGTGGTAAAAATATGAATTTAAATTTAAAAAAACCAATATTGATATTTACGAGTACGTTTGCAGCGAATAAAAAACACATAAGGTAAAAATAAAACATCCGATTAAACACAATGCATAACTATATTCTGAACATCATAACTGTCATACTAATAATAATATACAATATCTGATTGATATAAATATAAAAATAAAAATTACCTACCACAGTTCGCATAAAACCGAGTCAATAATTTTGTATTTACAGAAATATTTGACCTAATACTGTTGTATGTCACAGTACAATAAGAGACGCGTCGAAGAGTAAATACAACATTACCCAATGTTTGTATATAAAATAAATCATAAAAAACGAAGAGTTTTCCACGCTAGTTTTCCAAGCGAACGTAAAATTATAAGTCTGAAGGCGTATGTATAAAATATATTTTTTGTTTTATCCAGCAAAAAATCGTCCGGTGTCCGTTTCCCACGTTATTCGTATGTCGACCGGTTTTCATCGAACGCTCGACTTATATCGTTCTACAATAATCAATAATCTAATTTACTCATGTTATTTCGACTCGACCAATTATTATTAGTAATGCGTGCAATAAAGGTCGTGAAAGTTGAATTTCTATCACCCACTACACGTTTCTAGTCGAAGGTCATGAAAATAATGAACGTTATTAGGTTTCGAGAAAGACTTCCGTTATTGTTTTCAAGAGCGTCCAATTATCTATACCTAGGCCGTTGTGTAAAGCGCGCGAGCGTGTTTAACTTCCATTAACTCGAAAGTCGTATACCTTCCGTCCTTACATTATATTCTTATATTGCTATATATTGTGTTTTTGCGCTTGCGTTTCATTTTTCCAAATACGTTTGTTTGTTTTAATAATATCACATCCGTACAGCGTTTCTAATAATTGCCCCGCCTGCACCATATATAGCCATTGTCTGTGTGTGTTCCTATAAGCAAAAGGTTGGAAATTGAGTAACATCCGATTGGATGTGATTGGCTGTCCCCCTCGTCGAGCGGTCGCTCGATTAGATGACAGCATGTTGTATATAATACGTTTATCGTCCGTCTCGAGTGAAATCATATTATTACATTTAGAAAGATAGTATTATTAGGTCAATAATATTGATATGAAATCATCAACGTTCATATCATGTGAAAATAATATAATGTAGGTACCATATAATAATATAGTAACGATTTAATTAAATAATATTATATCTGTTTTTAAATGCCAATATTTGAATAAATCGCATTAAAAAAATAATGTACACACTGTTCAGATTTATGATGGCAACGTTATTTACAAAATATAATGTCGATGAAATAATATGAATAAAACACATTTTTGTAACCTAGTTGTTTATAGTGAGTACACGACTGTGGCTATAATAATATATTATATTATATTGAAAATTGGTCGTTTCGTCTAGTACAGTAACTATTCATTGATTAACAAATTATGTGCCTATTTTTTCGATTTTTTCGATTTTTTCGATTTGAATTGATTGGAATGTAAATAGAAGAAAGCTAATATTATCAGAGATTATGCTAAATATTATTATTATATATTAGATTCTTCTTCTTGCATGGCCGCATAGCTCTGCAGAATAAATATTATAACATAGGAAACTATATATTTTTTTTTTTATTTATTGATCCTTAAGCCCGGCATCTATGGCTATTAGCTGTTAGTAGGGTTGTATTGTGGTGGTGGTGGGTTTTTTTACACTTGAGTGTTTGTGTTTGACAGAATTTTTGTTTGGGCACCCGTAGGTATCTGCCATGCCCGTGTGGGGGATGTCGGCACTTGTTCTCCGGACACCATGACTTGCCCAAAGAAAAATGCCGCCCTTGACCAAGAGATCGAATCGGCACCGGCTGCGTTGCAACCGAAATCTTAGACTGCTCGGCTACTCCATCCCCAGGAAACTATTTATACCTATAGTGTAATATATGTAATATATTGATCTGATACCCATGAATCCCACTGATGAATTCAACTCTTTAAATATCAATATTTAAGGGTTATTCGGTCTCAGAGATTAAGTTAAATAAATCAATTTATTATTAATTTCACTTTTAGGTGGTTAAAAAAAAAAACCAAATTGTGTCTGAGGAGTACCTAAAGCACGACTCGAGGTATTTCAGGGACGATGTTTTAAAAACATAATATGGAAACTTTTCACATAATATTTTTTTGTATTGCTCACCTAAAGAACAGGGTTCGTTCATTTTCGTGTCGTTGAAACACGCGGTCTTGTTGTGGACACTAAGCTTGCACCAGGAACACGTGAGCGCTATGATCTCCTTGGAACTGAACGACAGAACCGACTGGAACGCCTAGACGAATACCGGTGGATTATTTGATGTGAGAAAATCGTCGTTACAACCGGTTCAAGGGACCAATAAGGACCAACAGTGACAATATTATGTCACAACTTTATATGACATACGTACCTTTCCGCATTGCGAGCACTTGTCCTTTTGCGTTCTCCTGTGCATCCAATGGTGTTTGACCGTTTTGTGTTCCCTGTACTGCCGCACGCCGTCGTCCTTGAAGCTCGACTTGCACTTGGCCGCTTCCGGCAGATTGCCCAGACATTCCGAGTGCACGATTATGCGGCAACCCGAACATTTCAGGCGGACTCCGTGTTTCTGTGGGGAGAAAAAAACGAAAACCGTCACATTTTTGACACGTTATAATAATAATATTGTTTGCCGGCCGTGAAATTATAGTCCGGTGTATACCAACTTATAGTGTGATATCGTAATACTATAGGCATGATTATAATATTACATTGTTGCGATAATAATATCGAGGAAAAAATTTGTCACGCCTACCGGACGATAATTTTGTGTTTATATCCTTCCCACTTTCTTATACCATATACCTAACTATGGGAGAAGAGCGACGTGTTCGATTCCAATATTAGAGACCTATATTATGAGACTGGATATAGTATACCTAATATAATGACATTGGATTTGAAATAGCTGGCTAGTGTTCTGGCCTTATTTAGACCGATCAGTTGTTTTTGAATATAAATAATTATTAGTATTCAACTGCAAGAATCGATTGTAAAACGAACATAATATATAGTTTTTCAACGTTTGATTTCTGTGCCATTAGAATAAAGAACGGACAAAATTCGCTTTGATCGGTTCGTACAATAACATCTCGACTTACTCACCTCTTTTTCATTTTTGTAAAAATATAGATTCGTGTAGTGCCAGTTTTTTAAACTCTGCATGTGTTTTGATTACCGCATCAACACATCGAACGATCGAAACCCGGTTAATCAACGGTCAGAGTCGTCATCGGATATTACATAATATTATACCTAGGTACTGCTTGGGTGGTTTGTATCAGGGTAAGTTTGCAGAATTTCGTTTGAACGAACGATATTAAAAATATGTTGTAGTGTGCTCGGGCGACCTTTTTTAATATAATGCTGTAGTAGGTATATGGGCGTTTGGGCGTTATTTTATCAATGGATTATTCCTCTCATTTTAACAGATAATCGGATTGTCCGTAAATTAAACGGCTATGATTAAAATGCATCTGATGGTTTTTTTTACTTTTTTTTTTTATTAAATATCACGAATCGTTTTTAAAAATCGTATTATTTAAATTATTATTAATCCACATTGTTTTTTGGTACATCGAAAACGAAATTTCCGTTTTTAAATGGATAGCTCCACTAAAAACGTAATGTTCGATCAAAACTCTTTGTGTATTCCGTGTTGTTATTTAAAAACGTTGTCAATTTTAAAAACCATATTTGGTAAACTACAATTTATTACTACAAATAAATTACTAATAACACTGATACAACGACTTCACGTTTCCAATAGTAATTTACAACTACTGATATTTGTTAGTTCACTGTTAAATTGTACAACCATAATATTTGATAAATCTATAGATATTAGTCAATATTACCGGTCACGAAATTAAACGTCCTCTCGGCCAAGGACGGAATCTGACTTTTTGCGCTCCGGGGAAGGTGTCTACCGGCGTTTAATATATTATAAACGGTAATTTATTTACGATAAACACACATAATAATTTTGTAGATATCTACTGTACAATTTTACGCACATTTGAACAACTTGCATCCGGTAGCAGGTGTCCTCCCTACCACTCTCCGCTATGTGCAGCCTCGCTTTCGCCAAATCCATCATAAGAATCCCTAGCAAACTCATTCATGCCATTCCCTCGAACAGTGAAAATAAAAGGTAATAATTCGCTAAAACGATGATTATCGTTAAGTTTCCGTCAAGACGTACCAACTAGCTACCTAACCTAACCTTACCTATACGCTGTAATACGATCGAGCCTTCGTCCTTCGGGCCTACTCACGGACATAGTGCCATATAAAAAAAAAATAAAAAAAAATACTATCGAGCACTCGACGACGACGTGGCGCATATCGTCGCATGCAGGATCCGTGACAGGATGACGTCAGGGGACGACGAGGATCGACGTAGGATCTCTCGCGCGACAGAAACCCCCAAGGAGGAGGGGGTGCAAGCACTCAGAGCCGTGTCGGTGCGCGGACGGGGTACGGAATTAATCAATATTGACGGCCGTTAAGTCGTACACCCCGCGCCGTCGGACCGCAACGACAAAATGCATTTACAGTCGTTGCATACCCACACCCACACCCACACGTGACATTATAATACTATGTTGTACGTATATACGGCACGTTGCTGTATACGTTATTTAATGAATTTAGTTCGTTACGCACATCAGACGGTGTTTAGTATAAGGCGCCTCGCGCCGCCCCGGCGATCGTTAAATTATGTCTACGCATGCTAATACGACGGCGGTATGATATCATAAAAAATATTGTAGGAAGTATGTCGGCAGTGGTGATGGCGGTGGCAGCTATTTCCCCGGAGTTATGTGCTGAGGGGCGCGTCTCATCCCCGAACACGGGTATCACGCAGCGCCAAGAAAATACCAACTCCGCGGCCTTAATAATTATAATATTGTTGCTGAGAACATCAACCCCCCCACCCCTAACCCCGCCAGATGTGTTAAATAATATAATGTTTGTACGACGAAGATGCGTAGGTCGTCAAAGAGCCTCTGCGGGGCTGTGTCACCACCTCTCCACCAGCACGGCAATCGGATAATACCACAATTGCTACTATATTATGTTAATCACTATTGAATAATATTATAATTTCTTATTAATAAATATAATAATAATAATAATATGTATTAGTGGAAATGTTTACATTTATTAATATTTCAGTGAACAGTCAGTAGTCAACAATGACAAGTAAGGAATTGATGAAGTTAATGACAGTATTTCCTAGCCATTTAAAAATATAATGTCTCAGGCAGTAATACAATATGTATTATGTATATATATATTGATTTATTATTATCTAGTGATTTGCATGAATTTCCACGAATTTACATTCATATGTTCTATGAAATAAAAATAATAATTAGTTTTAATAAAAAATTCAATATCAATGCCATGGTGCAGCAATACTTGTTTTCTAATTTCAATAAAACTAATTATTTAAAAAAAAAATTATTATTGTAATCTATATTTTGTAATAAATTATCTATTAGGTAGTAATAATGTCTCAACGGGATCTAGGAAAGTTGGTCCAAATCCTGTCTAAACCTTGTCGAAGGACAATTCATTAATGATAAAATATTTCATTTAAGTACCCACCGGCTACTTAATTTTGAATAAGTTTTTTATTTATTATAACAAAATTGAATTATATTAACTTAGTTCATCAATAAATAAACATTTTGTATTAATAGAAATGGTTTTTTTTTTAAACTATAGACGTCAATAATTCTCATGTAAAAGTATCTATTTTATCTGTGACCCTAGTAATTTATTATTAAAATTATTATTTGTTGGTAACATGGTAACACAAATACACAACAATATAACATTAAGGTATTGTTGTATAATTAGAATTTTTTTATTATATTTAAAATGTGTAAAATCATGATATTATACTACATATAACATATATTTACAATACATATTTTATGTCAAAGAACGATAAAAACCCTATATTTTTGCCTAGCAGTTCTGTTTTTAATTTCGTGAATGTATACCTATTACATTATGATCAATATCATACGATACGCATTAAATCTCTTTACAAGAATAAACCAATGACTATATGAGCAAATTATATTACAAAAACTAAATTATTTTTTAGTTTTTGAATAAAATTATAATGTTATGTTCACACTTTTAATTACCATAGATATTCAATATCAATATTCAACGTATCATTTGATCAGACAATGTTCTTGAATATTACTTAGAAAATAGGTACCTATAATAACTTTTATGAACATCTCGGTTACCAGTAAAAAAAATGTAAAAAAAATAAAAAAAACTTTTACCCTGTACATTGACATATATTTTTTCTATGTCATGATGCTGTGAAAGCACTACGGATGGTACCTACAAGGAATCTTAGGTATAATAGAACATCCGTCGTAATGCTGTCGAATCTGAAATAATGTGTTTATGTACCCATATGGTTGTGCAACAGTATACAGACAGATCTAAAATATCTAAATACTTGGCTAACTCATTTCGGAGGGGGGAGAGTATTTACACCTCGAAATAGAGGGATACAAGTATTGAAGAATAAATTCAATTGAAAAATCTATAAGTAAAATAAAATTTAAAAACGGGTGGGGCGATCCTCCTATCACCCCTTAAATCCATAACTGATTTTGTCATTGATATGTAATAATATAGCCAAAAGAGTTCTAAATATTTTATTATTCAGAAGGGGTCTGAACGTTTGCAAACATATTATTATGCTTGACGTATATTATTACTTGGAGGGGGGGGGCGCGTCTCAGTCGTTACCCACAATGGGTGATGATAATATTTCCGTTCGTTTTCGTAAATCCAAAAACTTTTGCTTCGTTTCTCTCATACAAAATGCATTATCGTGAACCTGTAAGACAGACAGCCATTTGCATATCATATTAAGTTTCATTCCGTGTCGGAATACGGACGTTATAGTATGACTTTGTACCGTATTTTTTTGCATACCTACCACATATACATAATATAATGGCGTCTGCACGATCTGATAGTTTGTGTATACGATATAGTTGTTAAATCCACCGATTTTGAAGAGCAAAAATTATCGAAAAAAAAAACAATCAATGTAACCATCAAAGTCTTCGAGCATTAGGTCGGACGTTTTGTTATTTTAATTGGATACCTGATGCAGTCCTATATTATTTTATAATATAAGAAAAATGGTTTGATATATTAATTTAATGCGTCGTGATGTCTGAGACTAGAACTAAACCGTTGTTAACGCTGCCAGATTTTTAACGAACTAGTCATTCTGGTCACGATTTTTATTTGGTCGGGGACATGTTTATACATTTTAAAATAAATGGCAAACGCGACGTCTGCAGACACGCCAGTCGGGCTCGAATACAACTTTTCCAATATAAGACAATCATACGCATACTTTATGTATACCGCAGATACCTACGACATTACCAGACAGGAGAATAACACCGAATAAGTATTTTTAGACACAAGTCAACGATTACGAAAAGGATGCTTCTGTCATATATTACATACCATATTAAATTATATTATGAGTATACGACACGGTACGTGTCCAAAGATTTATGTTTCGTTGACGTGCGTTTGGCTTTTAGAAATACGAGTGCACTGGGGCGGGTGAAAACAATATTAAGCAATAATTTTTCTTGAAAAATAACAATAAATCATATTTTATTGTAATTATTATTTGTTATAAATATGCAGTTGACGTAATCGTGTACCGTCGAGGTAACCAACTCCTGAAACATGTATATTATGCCAGGCTGCAACACCAATTATACAACATAAAAGAAACATTATTCATATATTATAATCAAGGCTTGAAATCGATTTCAAATACCATATTAAAAATCTTTAAAAATCTTCTATGCAATTAAAAACAATAATTATTGTTTTATGTACAAAATTATAGGTATACAATTTAAGGGCCAGTGAAATAAAAAATAAAAATATAAAACAAATAGTTTAAATTTAAACGTAAAAACCAACCAAAGACAACAGTTAAATAATATAGCATTAACTAATATTTAGGTTTTTTAGAGCGGTTCGATAGCTTCGTGAACGACGTTGACCTGTATATATCGTAGGTAGAAATCAAAGTTAAAATCGTAAAAGTTTTATAAGTAATATTTTAAATAGAAAAAAAAAGAATAATTATATTTAACTACAAATCAGATCAGACTCTCTGAGTAGGTAGTGAGCAACATTAAAACGATATTTTGCAACAATGTAAACATTATAAAATTATAAAATCAATTATGTTAGCAAAATTGAAATTAAAACCAAAAATGTAATTTTGATTTCAAGCACTACTACAATATTGTGACGTGGCGTATTGTGAATACCTACATGTTATATTATGTAATAAGGAGTTTATTTATTTATTTTCGAACAAACCGTTGTGAACATATTATTTTGACTTTTGTGTGTTTGTACACTATTTTCATCAGATTTATATTAAATTTAAATAATAATTTCAAATAACTTACTGGACAAGGTAATATTATGTCGCTTAAGAACAATGTAGGTAATAATCGTATATAGTCACACTGTAAAATATTATGTGTATAGACTATAGCTAAGAAAATAAATAAAATACGCATAATTATACTACTATCGGTTTTCTTTTATGTGGTTAATGCGAATGCAAACATTCGTACTATTGCCTGCAGTGGGTCAGTCATCGGAGGAAAACGTTTCGGAAACGCTTTGTGTCAATATAATAATATTATATTATAGACAACACTGTACTGTGGCTGGCAGGGTGATACGATGACACTATCTTGGGACAGCCACTCAATTGCGAGTTTTAAATTCAGATCGAGTGGTTTTCGAGATGAAAAATGTATTATAATATACCTACCTAATATTTCGCGGTTTTCGACTGTCCGCATAACGATTTCTGCATGTCGATTAAATAAACTGAGGGAACCTACCTATATATTATTATTATGATTATTATGTACCTGCGTAGAAAATATATTGCGTTCGTGTATGGGTGTTTCGCTCAACGCCACCAACCGCGGTAATGGTAATATATATTGTTACCCTTATACATATATAACTACCCACTTGTTGTAACACGCCGAGCATTGTTAGCGGGTGATAATATTTCATAGTTATATTTGACGCGTGACGTGCACGGAGAATAAAGAGTAAAACGCGTAGTAGGTACAATATTATGTTTCTCGTTTTGATACGCTATAACGGTATTTACAATGCGGTGCGTGCGTTGTAATAATATTGTTTACCAGAGTAATAATGTAATAATATGCTGTTTTTTCCTCTGCGTCAAAATATCATATAGAAAAACAATTATGTAATCGAAGAAAAAAAATCATAATTTTTTGACGTTTGAATCTAGTTGACATTATATAATATTTTAAGGCAGTCAAATAGCCAATGCCTTCCTTATCAATACGCCTAGTTGTGTAATAAAATTATATTCGTTTAAAGGTGTTAAACGTTAAAACCGGTAATTCAATACGTTGGGTTTAATATCTTGGTAAAACCATATTATATGAAGTTTTAAAAATGTGCGTTTTTTGTATTTTTTACTTTTAAAATATTTATTTACATTTTATATTTAATATTATTTAATTAATCGTACAACTAGAGATTATAACATCAAGGCGGTGACAAATCATATGATAACCTCGGTTATTTGTATGTATATGCATACTTACATATTACATTTAAATATTTTATTAACATATTTTAGTACAATATTCTATAAGTCACTCGCATGTGCTTTTATTTTTTTTTTACCTCGTTGTATTTATTTTCCTGTGATTTTTTATACCTCGGTAATCGCGATTACCACGGTGGTGGTGCAATAGCGTTGTGATATTATTTGAGGGGCGTAACTGACTATTCCGGTCAATTTCCCCTCAATAATAATACAATAATATTCATAAAGATATAATACCTATCGGTGTATAATTCATAGTAATAATAATTGTGATCGACCGTCGATTTTTACTGGAGCGTTAAACACGATGATAATATTATATTATTAATTATTATCCATATAACCCGTATAATTTTGACGATAGTAATAATACTTAGGGCCGGTCACAAAATAATATTATAATAAATTATAATACGTAACGACTGCTTGAGTCGAATTATATAAAAAAAAATTGGTTTAATCACAACTTGAAAACTTCAAGGTTTAGCATATAGCCACGTAAATAATTGCATAAAAATAACCATCGTTATAATATAAGGAAATTCATTAAATAGAGAGTTGTATAGTTTTTAATGACTACTTAAATACTGGAACGCAGAAAAAATTGAAAATACAAACAATGTTCGGACCCCGTTAAGGTCTCGTTTTATTATTTCTCTCTTACGTTTATGTACGTACATAATTATAATATATAACAATAAACTATTAGTCACGAAACGTTCCATACGTGTAATTATTATTATTATATTTTGAGCGTTGCACGAACGTTGATGACGTGTGAGGAACGCGTGTTCATTCACATTATTATGAAATCGGACGACGTATATGGTAGGGGGGGGGGGTGGATCGGGAGGGTTGTGACCCCCCTCCCCCCCATCAGTAGTGGTGGTGTGAGCAGCGAAACGATGTTCGGCGCCAACGAATCGTTTTGTCGCACGGACTTAGCCAAAGCGCCGCGTTTATGAGTATTATACGGTTCATCTATACGAATCCGTTTTATTTCTTTGAAATACTATACGCTGAAAAACGTCGAAAACGTGTGCGAATTTACGGGAATCGTACAGAAATTGTTGAGGGAATGAATCATATTTTACGCATCATAGAGCCAAAATATAATGATGTAGGTATTTCATTGAAATATTCAAGTTTATTGCTAAATTTGTATTAAAAAATATATTTCTACTGATTAAAAATACGAAAATTAGGATTCAATAATTGGGATATGCCTCGTATTTTGTACCTGTTCCTACTGGTGGAATCGATGCAGTATCGATAGAATCTATGAGTCCCCTTACAATTTTTTATTCAATTTGTTATTAACAGAACGAAATAAATAATAAAACAATTAACGTCGTAGGTAATAAATAATAGAAATTTAATTCAACAAATCTTTTATCACAGTCAATAATGATAACAATGAAGTTGAATACAATTATATTTTATAAAATATAATATCAGAATTTTTTCTTCTTAAATAGCTATTTTAACAATATTAAACACTTAAAATCTCACTGTTAAATAAATGGGTAAGACAAAAATAGCGAATATCGCATAAAGGAATTATACATTTTCAAACAATGCAATACGAATTTATAATAAAGATGTTACTTGGTTATATCGAAATCCTGACAAAGATTTTCTGGACCTGGCCCGGTTTGGACACTAGACGCTTGTGCACAGGCCGTGGCATTGTAAATAGTATACTTGTTAACTAGCGAATAGAGAAAATAAATACAAATTAAGACGTTAGGTATATGTGTCATATGAATATTTTGTTGGCGTGTGCAAAACCAAAAAAAATATACAACAATCTACAGCTATAAATCACAAACCAAATTACAATTAGATATAAGATTTAAGAATAATATTAATATAATTCACTCAGTTATATACTATGCATTTTATATCATAATATATAGCTACTTAACAGAAAGGTAAAATAAAAAAGTGACCCAATTTTAAAACAACTATGCAAATCATAAATTAAATAGATAATAATATTTTGGACTTAGAGGTAAAGCAGTTACAGCAGCCTGTTGCTTTATCATCCATACCACAGATTAACTGAGATTGTAATAAATTCACTTATAATAATATTATAATATTATATATTTTATATTATAAAACAATTTTATATTATCTGTGACCATATCAATAGTATTTTACCAAGTACGATACCGAAAATTAAAATAATTGTATTTGTATGCATCAAATAATATTAACATAAAATTACGGTGATATGATAAAAAAATTACCATGTCTCTCGATGTACGAATAATGGTGAATGATGGTTATAGGTTGTGGACAATATTATAATGCTTCCGCCCCCTAAATCATTATATCGCCTATTAAATTTCTTTCTTTTTTTTATTATTTTGTCCTTTCTAGACTCAAAAACTACTGGACCGTTTTCAATAAAAATTACATCAATAGATTCATCGAGATTCGAGAAGGGCTTGTAACTTCATTTTTCAATCATTATAGGTTACTAAAGGGTGGCTCATGCAACACTTTCTGTATTGTATAATGTATAATATTGCGTCATTTAGGCTAATAAAGCTATTCTTTATAAATGTAAAAATTATGAACAGCTATATTATAATATAATATAAGAGGCCTATAGTTGAGGTTTATATACCAAATAAAAATTCGACCTATTTTTACAATAACAATAAATTGAAAATATATCAACAGCAGCCAAACGAAAACGATAGATAGATAGATAGATTAAAATAGACAGTCGGATAATACGGATTATTATTATTTGTCGGGTTATATCTAAATTACGAATATTATGCAAATCCACAGTTTTTGATCAATTGGCACCAAATTTTCCCGGAAGGGTCGTAAGAGTATTAGAATGGAAGCCTCGGGTAACACCTTTTAATATAAAAGGCAAAGTGTACGGCTAAAGCTTATGGAATCAAAAGATATTCGATCCATTTTGCCGTTTCAAGGAAGGCTTAGATAATAGCTGATTTAACCACTTAATTTACGGTGGCTTACCCGCTATTAATAATAATAGTCAAATTATAACCCCATATTTGTTTATTTCTGCTTGTATTTGGCTACTCACAAGAAAAAAAGTTACTTATTATGCTATCTGCTGCATGTGGATAGCCCATCTCGGTTTTATTTATCCAATGGAAATTCCGAGCGAGTTGATTTGATAAAATGTTTAGTCAATTTCTGTACCTACCGAGGTAACTATACTTTTTCTGCTTTCACAATGTTTTTTTTAGTTTTGAGAGGAAGCGTTGATTCTTATAATTTATAGTTATTACATTATAATTTCTAAGTGCCCAAAGTCGATATTGTAAAATAACAACTTCTTTTGCTTCGGCAATTTTGCGATTTTGTCTTTCTTCCCGTTACACATATTTTGTAGAAGTAGTTGTTTCATAATACTCATGAAAATCCCGTTGCCTTTTCACGGTACGACAAAAACATATTTTTATCACGAAGAAAATTAGAAATATAATAGGCCATGTTGATGAACAGTATACATAATATCAACAATTATTACAGATTTGATAAGTATAATTATATTATATCAAATTGATTGTCATAATAATATATCTGTGACACGTCATAACTGTTGTATGGTTGAGAACATTTTGTTTCCAAACTATAATAGTAATATTACAATCATACAAAATAATTAATTCTCGGTCATTATTTGTCTTTTTGATTAAGAATGTCTTACACTGAATTCGACTAAATATTTTGCTCCTCCCCACATACATTCGGCGGCCATGACGACGAGACCGGGTAACATAATATTATTGCCACTTCATCATTATAGTACGTTCTGTGCGGGACCGTTCGTGTTTCGTCAAGTCGGGCATAGAGGTAAATATATATATATAATATGTTGTTATTGCTGTTAAATTATTTAGCTGTACGCAGTTTATTATGCTCTCGTCCGTTCGTCGGTGGCCATAAATCATCGAGCCACGGCGCGGTCTCCAGGATGCGCGCAATCATAATTAATTCGCACAAAACTTTTCGTTTTCCCGGCGCAGGTACCCAGCGCTGTATATAATAATATTATATATTATTCACGATAGTAATGTTATGTACGCGTATACGTTTTGTTTATCTTTCACCAGCACGTCAGTTTCAATAATCATCACATGGAGGCGTGTATACGTGAATATACTCATAATATCTATCGGTATACTCAATATAGATGCTGTATATATTGCAGCCATCGGGGTATAACAATAATAATAGCTGCAGACAGAAGGTATACGTATTGACTAAATGTGTGTGTTTTTTTTATTATCGATACCCAGGTGTAATTTGTAATATTGAGAATAATCAAAATAACTAAATTAAAAAAATCCACTTTAATTGTAATTGTTTTGTGTTACACTCAAACATGAGTGCCCAATGGCGTAACTCAAATATTATCTTTTCTCGGTTGAGAAATGAAATTTTCCACAACCCCTCTTCCACCTGGAAAAGTATTCGAGATATCTAAGCACGGCTCATCACCTTGCTAAAATAATTGTATCTATTTAATATATTATATTTTTAAAGTATTATTACATATTTTATTAAATATAATATCGTCCCATAAAGACGAACGAGTAGACAACTAAAGCAGTAGGCACGTAGTACTTTGAGTGTACTAAAAGTAACGGATTTTAATCGAGCCCAATGTCCGCCTTTTAATGCTATTTGCAAAATACGCTTAGATAAAGAATTTTAAGGTTTTAGTAAAAATATTGAAGCCGTAGTAATCATAAGTTATAAATATATTGCTCATCATACATGTAAACAGTGTCGGTGTTCGTAACACGCTGAGATGATTCACACTATCACTTATGCAGGCTACAACATAATAATATGTATACGCCATGTTCGTAAAATTAAAATTAAATTTCAGTTTGTTTTGAATTATTGTTCACTCTCGACCTTAGCGTCAGGACCGGGTGTGAATGTACCCTGTGATCCATCTTGGTTACGCTCATGTTGTAGGTACCATGTGTTTAGCTATGAACAGTACTCGCTGCAGCTTATTCAACTTCCATTTAATTGACTCAAACAGGCTGTACTGATTTTTACGTATACAATTCGACGACCATCGCACAGAAAAAATTCCATCTGTTACAACTACATACCAACACTTGTTAATTGGATCAATTAAAATACTTAGTTGGGTAGATGACTAGTAAATGTTTGAATATTTTTATTGATTTGTCAATTTCAGAGAATTATTACTTTAAATTTCTATAAAAAAAAAAATTATGCGTAGGTATATTATGTATTTTAGATATTTGATATTTTTCGAATAATGTAAGACTAACTTATGAAGAACTTTGTATTACATTTTATTTTACGCCGCTCCATTAAAAAACGTTCAAAATTGTATTGTATATTCTGATAATATTATAAAATGGACGAAACCCATGACGTTGAAATGTGAGAAGACTCGAGCATGAAACACAATATTAAACAATATGCATAAAACATTTTAAGTAAATTTTGGGCTGGAATTCTTAAACAGCTACCCGATTAGCAACCATTATGACATTGAGGTAACTAGCATACATAATATAAACATTAACTTGGTCACTATAATTTAAACCCAATTTCAATGACGAAAGTCCAAAGTTTAGTGGTTCGAATAAGCGTATACCAATCCAAACATGTATGTGAACTCACAGCTGTAAACATCTCCCGTCGGATTAGGTCAAGCGCAGAGACGTACTAAGGATTTTAGAACTTAACAGCCCTAAGCTTTTTTTTTTGCCACACAATGTTGTCAATTATTTTTGACAACAAATAATTATTTTATAATTTTACATACATAATATACGGATAATAAAATCATAAGAAGAATACTTATTTAAGACAAAAAAATTAATGATTGTATAATAATGTACATACTGTATATTTTATTCATTAACTAATGGTTTGTGAATTGTGATATAAGTCAATATACACCATTGTTCAGTTCAGTGAAAAACAAGTACTCATGATTTAAGGTACAACGATTTAGAATTTGATCAACCGTCAGTCAAAGAATAAAGCTTTAAATAATAATTAATATTTATTTTTAACTACTAATAATAAATTTATATTTTCTTATAGAGGACGCAATGGAATAATATTATGCCGTATTTAGGGGCATGTCTATTTAGCCTAATGTTGACCCACAAATCACATCATTTGAATTGCCGAATATACTCGTGTAACTGATAGAGAGACAGATCATTTGTGGCACCCCCTTAAGTAGATATCCATGTTAAAGGTTAAACATAATATATCTCAGTTCTGTTTCCACTTTTTAGTTCACCGTTTGAAGTGACACAGAATAATATAATATAGCTATATCTACTTGTGATAAAGGTTTGTGATAGTGTTAAAAAAGTAAATGATAAATCAATACATTCATAAACCCAAATTGACATTCCATAATCCAGTTTTGATATTACAATTTAATTTTCGATACAAAATATTTTAAACATCGGATGCATAAAAGAGTGACCTCCGAGGTTAGGCTAAACCAACATTATTGGTGAGCTGTCAAATTATTATGGTTTTTTTT
>WHPZ01586261.1:0-26190 GCA_016617965.1 Macrosiphum rosae
GGGCTTGGCTCCCCGACGACGATTTAGCCCCCTCAAAATATCCCTTATTGATTCCGATAAAAGCCCTCTATGCAGGATTATTTAAAGTAAATAGTTTTGTTGGGTGGGCTATACCCCCCCCCCAGAATGTTAACCCTATAGTTGGAGCTATTTACCTATGGATATACGCCGACGGCCGGAGGTGATGCGGTTACTGGTTGTCAGGTATAGTGTGCCTATATAATGTTGTTATGATGTTTGTGTGTTAGGTCATTACATGGACACACGTAAGGTATTTATATTATCCGATATACCTACGTAAGCTATTATAGTAGATATTTTCGTAGGTATATATTTATAGTAAACAGATTAGGTACCTACATTGACATTTTACAGCAATATTGGACCATATTCAAACTGATTTTGATTCGTGTTCAGATTGAACGGTTCGTCGTTACCTAAATAAAATATTATGTTTCATCGGACAGATTAATGTATTTGTAATTATTATATAAATAATATTCCAAACATTGAATCCGGAACCACTCGGGCCTGGGGGTAGTAATTTTAATTAATTAATTATTACAGCTTTCCGTTAAACAGGACCCAGAGGAGGAAAACATAAACTTTTTGTTTTTAAATAATATAACTTCTGCGTTTTAGTTTTGCTGCTCTACTCGTACAATTATACGACAAATTATACATACATCTATACTTAGGTACCATTTAATTTATGTTTTCAAATAATTCCCATTTGGGTACGTATTTAAAAACATTCATAAAACATTAATTCATTGTGTGATTTTTTCTGCTTTAAATTCGCAGCAGTAAAATATATAAGGGCTTATAAACAAAACATTATAGAACCATCTAGTGGAAACTCTGATGGATTTAAACGGGCTATGATTTTCCATCACATTCGGCGATAATCCAATTTTCCATTATAGTGCCCAAGCTTATATCTGATTATCACCCTAAATTGCACACATCCACAACACTAGGGCGAGTATGCCACTTAAACAGTCGAATGACAACAATAATTGCTTCGTGGATTATAACAGAGCTAGTATGAAAATTCAAAATATAATACTTTTGTTTAATGCAAGTGTTCAGTTTTTGATAAGGTTTATCGTTTATATACATTAAAAAAAAACATTTGGCCAGTATCCCTTTGGGTTTATTATTATAAATTCTATATACAAAAGAAATACAAAACGTATATTTGAGGTAGATTCTCAGCTGCATTAAACAGAGTGGAATATTTTATAAAACAAATAAAATAAGTTCACTATTGATGGCTTATTCACAATATAGTGTGTTACCTTGTTTAGTATAATATGATATCTCGTTGAATATAAATATTGCTGCTATTTTATTATATCAGAATTTACGAAAAACAATATTTATGTGTGATGTAATATTAATAATAATAAATATACACACAATATTTACACCAGTAGTCTTAAACTCAAATTACCAACAATCCATATACGTATTTATAAGTCAAAGGTTCGCAAATTTTCAACAATTAATTTCTTCTATTGATTATAATATTGTTATAATATATTAACTGTATATTTTAATACTTTATAGGAATATTACAAAGATATACCTATAATACATATTGATTTTTTGTTTAACAATATTTATTCATATTTGGAAATAAATGTTTACTGTGGTCCACATGTTTGAAACCACTGCAGGTTTACACCATTGTTATTAAATATTAAAAAATATATGAGTAACATTAAAATTACTAATTTATATGTTTTTAAAAAATGCGGCCAAGCAAAAACTACATATTTTATGTATACTATTATTACTTAATCATTATACTTTTTGTTTTAAATGTTACAAATGTATTTACAATATTAGAATTATAAAAGAAGTGAATAATAATATAAAAAATGAAGAAAAGAGAAATCCGCATCAGAGACTGCAGCTGGACGCGAGAGTTGAATAGGTATACTCTCATCTATTGCTTCGCTCACCTTGGTGCAAGCTGATGCAGTGATATTAAATTTGAAAGCAATAAGATAATATAATCACATTCGATCAACGAATCTGAGTTTCATCGACGCTGCCTACTTGACGTTTCTCCAAACATTTCTATAATAATATATAACTTACCATTTTTTTATTATATATAGTTTATACTATCTATATACATATTGCACTTTCAGGATCCAATCTCTCTTCAGAAAATTCTTGCAGTCTCGCTACTATATCTCTGTATGCCGCAAACTCGATGTGTGCACAAATCCCGTGTCTTATGGGTATAATTGCCATATTAGGCACAACTAGAGCATACATTTTGAGGGGACCATAAGTACCGAATACAAAATTCTGGGATTCATTATTTTTCATCAGGGAGGACTTTGAAAATATTTGAGCTAATAAGCCTCCCCCCACCCCCCAAGACCCCACTAGTTGCTCCTATGGGTATTGCTCATGTGAAATAAGCACGCATATTATTATATAGACAGTTAAGTTAATATTATATACCAATTCGCGATGCTGTCGGTATTAAAAATAAACTTTTATATATTATTAATTATTATATTATACTTCCGGGTCATAAGTCAATATTTGCGATCGATACCGTAGCCGTGGAATTGGTACTACTACTACTACTTAATAACAATAATAATAATAATACGGATCCGAATGGAGGGACGCGGCTATATGATATTGTAGATACGGCGACAGGGTGTGCTATGTGCTGTGACCGGATGAGAGCTGGGTGGTTGTGAGAGAGATACGTTGTATGAATGAGTGACTGCGTGAGAGAGATGGAATGTGATAGCTGCAGGAAAGAGAGATAGAGATAGAGAGAGAGAGAGAGAGAGAGAGAGAGATAGATATAGATGTTAAATCACGTCGGTGGCGGCGCCCTATATATAATAATAATAATAATGATTCGCGGAACAACATGATCCGTCAAGCGGTCAAATTGATTTGGTGTGCTCCGCGTACACAGAGTAAAAATATGATTTTCCCATTACGCGACGGCGAGCGGCTGGAGGGGCGTTGAGGGGAAGCCGGGAAGGGGCAGCGCGAGGGTGCCGCGGTTAAAAGAGCGGCGGCGGCGGCGGTCGCGGTGGTTTTCATTATTATTATAATATTGCCGTGCGCCGCGCGTATTTGTATTGTGCGGCGGCGGCGGCGGTGACTATACGACTACGACGACCGTGGCGGCGGCGTCGGCGGCGTTCGATCGTCAAAACGCTCGGTGTACACGAGACATCGGCCCGGGGGACACGTGGTGGTGGTTGCGGTGGCGGCGGTGTGTGCATCCGTCCAGATAAATAATTAAATCGTTTTTTGATGGGCCGACCGCGCGTGCCCATCCCGCGCGCGAGTACGGTCCTGACCGCGCGCGCCATTGTGTGTGTTTGTTTGCTTGTGTGTGTTTGTTTGCGCGCGTGGGTTTGTGTGTGTGTGTGTGGGTGGGTGTGTGGGTGTGTGGGTGTGTATAATGATAATAATAAGAGACCGCCGCAACCCCCCTCCGGCCGCCACCACCCTTATATCCCTTCGTCGTCCCTCGGCGGTTATACGGTCGCCCGATTACGATAATTACAATTTAATTATATCATAATATAATATACAGTACATATTTGTGTATGTGTTTAATATATATATATAATAAATTATTATTGTGTATATAATATATTATACCGAGTTGGCCACCGGGTGTTTTCGTTTTAATGTGTTAATCTATAATGACTGGAAAACGGAAAAACGAACGGTGGCAGCCCACCCTGTACCATATTATAATATTGTATCATTGGAATTATTTATAGTATTGAAAATATAATCATACAAAAATATATGACATTACAATAATACATTATATTACAATATTATCCATATTCGTTGAACCAAAAACCAACGAATCGTTTACACGACGACGTAAGTATAAGATCATTGGTTATAATAATTACTATATACAATATATAATATCTATTATCTAGATAGTTATAGGTATTTTATAATACTGATAGTCATGTTGCAGGGTACTTAATAATTATTGTTCTGGGCGATGACGCATAATATTGTATGTTTTTATATCATATAATATTAACATTTTTTTTTAATAATATCATAATAATATTATGTAGACATTAAAGTATTTAACTAATTATATAGACCGGCCATTGGTAGGTCTACTCGGTGCGGTTGTAGATAGATGATGCTTATTCTCGTGTGTGACTCGTTACTGTGCTATAATATTGTAAAGGTAGTGTATTTTTTTTTTTTTTTTTTATTGATCGAAAGAATTTACTGCAACTCTCGTTATCTGCAATACTTGATATGCATATTATCCATATGACATATTACTAAACGGTACATCATAATAATTATACTGCTGTGTGTTTGACCGACGTCACTATTCTACTGCTAAGTTCAAATATCTGAGATGTATTATATACCGAGACGCGAGACACTCATTTTAGCTTGTTTGTGGCTGCCGCAGTTTCTAACGATTAGTTAAAATGTTTGCTACCCCCTCGGGAAGCTTAATGGAAACTCGTATGACTGAATTACACACACACATATATAATATATATACATATATATATATGTATAATATAATTTAAACATCGAAACACGTTTGAAATCCATTAGGATAACTTTTCGATTGGATTTCTCGCTGTTTACCAAACTGTTTATAGTGGCGAAACTATACGCGTATCTGTTAGGTTATAGTAATATAATATGTATAGTTTCGGCGGTCGCTTCGCGTCCGGGCCTTCGTCATCCCCCGGGGACACGGTTGACGCCCGTGGGCGATATACAGATCGAGCTCGTCCACCGGAGGGTTGGCTGCTGAGAAGCCCGTAAACTCCGCTCCCGGTGACTGTGTAACAATGCAGGCCAACCCTTGACGGGACTCCTCCGTCTGAAGTTTCCGGGATAAACTTCCCCTGGCGGCGGCGGCCCCGGTATAAATATATAGGCTTGGATGTCGGTGCACGAACGAAACGAAATTCGGACAGTTCCCGGGGGTGGGAACAACAAAACTTGTACTTAGGTGGGGTGGCAGCTATAGCCGTCGTCGCAGGTAAAGTCGGACCTAGAAATGAATTACGATTAATCCATCAATCGCCGATCTTCATTAATGATGATGGCGATATAGCGGCGAATGGCGTTAATCATCGTCTCTGAACGCGCAGGTAGTGAAGATTGATCTGTATGAAGCGATAAATAAATCATTAACTCAGCTATAGGGTTTAATTGGGCATCGATTTCAATTTGTACAATTCACGAGCAGTTAAGTACTTAAGTATATAGAAAACTTCAACAATTAAAAAAGTGATTTGTTTTTTGATGGGCAATCGATGCCTTTTTTCATTTTACGTACCACAATGTATGCAATTATCATTCCATTCAATATAATATTATAATAAATAATAAAACTAATAACATTAGTGTACGTTAACTCATTATATTATATATGATTGTACCCATTACTATACTGTCTACACTTATTGAAGTGTAAGATTACCCGTGCGCAGTGAATATACCAACTGGAAAAATTTCGATTGCGTTATAGTATAAAATTAACCTACTCGTAATTGAAAGAAATATTGTGAAGGAAAAAAAAATTAGACTCCAGAAATGTGATCGTAAAATGCGATTATTTTCAAAATGTTCTTATAAATACGTAACAAATATTAATAGGCCATTTATACTTTTCTTGCAACCGAGATCAACTAAACTATAAAGTTAATAAGATTATCTTACAAAAAATAAAAATAAAAAATGATTTAAAGCACAAATTTTTAACTCTCGTTAGCCAACGTTCAAAAACTATAATATTTAAACAAACTAAATTAAACTTGATAACTTTAAAAAGTACTTTTTAGAATGGATAATTGACCTTTTCCTCATGAAAATAAATAATGATTTTAGCAAAAATGAAAGGTGTTCTTTAACCATAGAGTTTGTGTACATAAAGAAAAGTACAATTTGTTCTATTACGAATGTAGGGAACAAAAGAGAAACAATGTCTGCTGTTGTATAGCAATCTTAGGGGTGTGAACAAGAGTAGAATGAAAGTTTAATCTGAGAACTTTGCTATTTGGTCGGTGTGTCGTTTCTTAGCTCGTATTATAATGTAAAAACCTCTAAAAAACTTAAAGTATAAAATAAAAGTCCCCGGAGGGTGGTGTTTATGTGGGGATTGTCGCATTATGACTGTGCTCTCGGAACAGCTTTTTTAACCTTATGGTACGGAAAAAAGACTAAGAAAGAGAAGAGAAAAAAAAGAAAGCAGTTTCTTTTGTTTTAAATATTTAGAAGATACCCCGAAGGGTGAAGGAGAAAAAGCACTCAATAAAAGAATAAATAAAATAGCATTTGGCCACTTTATTATTTTCTTTTTCTGTGTCGATTTGGATTTTTTAAGGGTTGTTCTTTTATGTTACAAGAAAACAGATTTTTTTTTCGCTTTTTCTCCGCAGTCTGCTGACAAATTCGTAATAGTATACGGTCCGATGGCGTTAAAATTCGGGTACAAATAGCCGGAGCCTACGTGACGTATTTATTTACGGGCCTATTAATTTTTTATTCATTATACGATCGTGATTTTTATTTATTCATCATTATTATTATTATTATTATTATTTATTGCGTTTGGTTTGCCCCCGCTCCGTTTTTTGCGACGGAGCTGCGGTGTAGCAGTATAAAATATCAAATATTCGCCATCAGGTTATTAGGTGTCGAGTGACGTGACGAGTGTCGTATTATAGCCGGTAGCGTGCGGCTAATGGGTTTTTTTGCGCACACGGTATCGGTTGCATTACATTTAGGGTCCGCGTTAACTGAATCCATCCCCGGGGACATTATTAACTGAACGCAGTGGCCAGCGGGGGGAGGGAAAAAAACAGGAAAAACGCCACCGAAGTCTCGTATTGTCTTTTCAACGTTTTATATATTGACGCGCTTTCGGCGGCAATTCGAGCTGATTGCTGGGGAGTATATATTTTCCATTTTCCAACTAGCCAGAAAAATGTATTTATATAAAACAAAACATCACCGGCCGACCCGAACGGACACGAGGTGTTCAACCCGAATATAACAAACCTCGTGTCGTAAACACTACATAATATATAATACCTAATATGGTATGGAAAAAATACATTAGAACCTTTACATACACACATAATATATATATATATATATGTATATATTTAATATTTTTATGGCTGCAGGCATTCTTAATAAAGTTCGTATAAGAATATGGGACGTGTCCGAAATTGAAAAACGTTTGACATTACCACAAAGTGGGAACAAACTTATCGCATCGATCGTTTGGTGTACCAAATATATTACATATAATATGTAAGCAATAAAAAGCAAACCGCTTAAACAAAATAATATAAAATATGAGAAAAACGGTTAACCAGCCAATATATCCGATTTTTTAAGAAAGAATAAAATTTATTGAAAGTATAATTTTTATAATTGTCGATTCTTAGGTAAAACTATTAACTAGATAAAATATATTATCGTGCGACCTGCATTAAAAAAAAAAAAAAAAAACATTTTCAACCATCAAATGATTTTAAAGATAAAATTTTAGTTCTGAAAGTCGTTTACCAAGTCAAATGAGACGTTGTAAACTAGTTTTAAGTTTTAACATCTCAAGTTAAAAGTAGAATATTAATATTTAATAATAATTTCATTTATTTAACTATTCGTATAGTCTAGTGGCATTTTTTTAAAATACTTTTTTTTAGTAGGTTGGGTAATTATTGAACTTAACCTAATTTGGTGCAAAATATATGGCTATAATATTATCTGTTTCTTCACCACCTAATAATAATATGTTTGATGTGCATAATGCGTAAATGCGTATAGCAAAATATTTGTAGGTATTATTCTTCAGTGTAATGCGACTCCTGTAATGTTACACAACTTGTAATATAGTGGATATAAATTATCCAATAAACTTTCTGAATCAGCCACCACTATTCGACAATTCGAGTCACGTCAAAGCCTAGACTGTTTATTTTAGTATTTTCGGTGGCTTTTATATAAAAGTATCACTATTCAATGACCATATTATATAATATTATATAATAAAATTGCGTTATAAAGTATTTTCATAATTTATTTTATTTTTGCACGATGCTAAATGAAAAACCAATACCAGGTAACAATCTGTTTGAATAACTACGCTATTATTGTGACGGGAGGGAGGGAAATTTATGAATCCACATACACGTAACACCGATGACATTGTTTTGGACTTAAAAACTTTAACGGTGACACAACTAAAAGGTCTCCGTCTGTAATGTTGGCGACGTTTGATAGAGACAGTCTCGTAATATGAAACGATAATATTATATTTTGGCGTATATAATATTATACAGTAAAATATTTTGCAGATATTATTCTTAATGCCGTTACGCCAATATAAATTATGAAAATACAGTGAAAATTTACTCTCACCGTGTCGCTGCAGTAAAAAGTTTTTCTCTTAATAATTGCGTATAATTACAAATACGCGTCTCTGCAGTGAGAAATATTATACTCGAGTCAATATAACTATGGCATTATGAAAATTATTGTCAACGACTAAACTCAAGTTTTCTGAATAAACATTTAAACATAATTATATTATTACTTTAAACTCTGTGTAAATTATAAGTGCAATCGTACCGGCGTGTCGCATAAACACACATTTATCTACAGTATTATAAATATTATAATGTTAATTATCGTAACGGCAGTTTTGTGAACAATAACACGGCACGACGATGGGTTTGTTTTAAAATTTAAAAATGTATCAAGTTATATGGGTAGTATTATATGTTATTAACATTCAGTTTATTATTTCAATTCCCGTTATCGGTAATGTTACATCAGTTGCGCTTATTCAGTGGGTTGGGAGGTGGTTAAGGAGGGGGCTATATAGCCGAGGGGCCAACGCGACTTGTATTTTTTTACCATTGAATTATTTAAATTACAATCCCAAAATGGTGTTGAAAAATAAAAAATCAAGTCAATTCATGTATTATATGTAGCCTATACAAATTAAATGTACAGATTTTTTTTATATAAAAAAAAAAAAAAGATTTAAAATCAAAAATTAATGAAAATCATTTAAAATGTGGTTATCAGTGGTCATATTATCACAATAAATATAAGTTATTAAAAAGTACTCATAGGTGCATTTAAATTTACTAATCGTCACGGTCTGTATTTTATAGCATTAGATTGTGATAAAGATTTTAAAGTAGTTTTACAGAAGAGTGATGAACCTTTGGGAAATATAGACAATCAGTTCCATCAAGCGTTCAATGTATCAATGAATTAGGGGAAACAATTAACGGTGAAATATATAAAAATGTGTAAAGGCAAATAAATATAGTAAAGAATAATAATTTAAAACAACGCTGACATTTTTTCCATACTTATATAAAATAATTTCTTTGGAATACCTTTGGAATCTTTCTTTTTTATATTTTACCTTAACATTATTTTTAGGGGGCTACTAGTATTTATAACATGTCACGTGTTGACTTTAGATGTTGGTACCTGACACCTGGTGTAAATAATTTTAATAACGATTTATGATGTTTAGTGCCTAAATAATACCAAAATTTCAATTTTTATTGGTTATTACTAACTTATTAAATTATCAGTAATGAGAGGAGTTTTTATAGAAAGTTTCAAGTTGCAACTTATTGCTATTACTAGTAGGTCATGGTATAAAAACTATCATGGTTACATACAATTTAAACAAGTCACGTACTTTATGTGCCCAGTTACATATTATGTGGCAGATGTATTTAATATCTTAGAAACTTTGTGTAAATTACTTATGTTTGAAAATGTAAACATCACGAACCTAATGACTAATGCCCTACTACATCCCTATACGTCATATTATGTAACATCTAATAACAAAATTAAAAGCAAACAGTGTATAATAAAATTGTGTAACAAAATTCAAGTCCATGAAAAAAATTAGAAAAAATCAAAAATTACAAAATATGTATTTATACCAAAATAATATGTAAAATAAATTTGGGTTATTTTAATTAGAATGATTTAAATCGTACACATTTTTTTATCAGATCAAAAATATCGTTCCAATAAAAATATAATATGTAAATACAATAAAATCCATTCCCTAGTAATAACATTACCAGGATTGAGTTTCGGAATACAGGTATAGCAGTACTATTGTATATGAGTTTAAAATTAATATAATATAATATACCTATATTACCTATAGGTACTTAATAATTATTTTTTGCATAAAACTTACAATAGTATTATCATTGATTATAAATACTATCAATGGTAGGTATTATAAATTATTAATAAATATTATAAAAGATTTATATTTACTTAATGAATAAGGTACATTATAATATAATTGGAACAATATGATCAAAAGGGTTCTTCGAATTTAGTATTTATAGCAAAATATATTGTTGTTAACGATACTATTAATATGCGGTTGTACGTATACAATAATACTATAATGGATTTAGTCAGAATGATACGTTCAGGATACGGCTTAAAACGCGTTAAATTTAAAATGAACTGTGTTGTTCTGCTATAACGATTAGAACTTCAAAGTAGGTTATATTATGCTAATATTGTTATCAGCAGCAACTTGCTTAATTTATTATTTGTTTTAATGATTCGGGGTTTTTACAATGTTATATTTTACCCCATTAATTATCGTATCAGTAAACTCATACTGCTGTATAATCTTCATTCTTCCAAGTCAGTTGTCGTTCATTACTACCTACTTTGTAAGTATTATAAACTTTTGAGTGTGTGTTTAAGCGGTGAGAATTGGCACTCTCAGTTCAGAGATCTCGTAAGTTAGATCTTATGGTTAAGACATTTTACACGAGCACTTCATGAGGTGATGTTTTATTCCCAGGATAATCCTAAAATATTCACCATTTTCATGTTTGTAAGTACAGGTTTAAAAAGAAAATTATATTAACAACAAAACACAAAAAGGATGAGGTTTTAATATATTTTATAACTCTTGAAATCGTTGTACACGAAGGGGTATTATATTTAAATTTATACAATAAAAATAGCTATTTTTATTTTATTATAAAGCTCATTTCACAAATCCTATATAGGCATTAAAAAAATTATAATAATTAATGAATTACACAAATTTTAATTAAAAATCAACATAGGTATGATTTTTTAAAATTATTATAATACAGCTTTTGTGAACATTTACATTTTTCAAATCACCCATAAAATGTATATTGTTTTATAAAAGTGTTAATATATTTAAGTGATATCAATCGTATGTAATTTAATGCTCCATTCCATCGTGATGGTTTACTAATATAAAGTGCGGAGGCTGATGGTAAGTATACGCTCCTAAATTTACCTATACCTAGTTCATTCACAATTTTTTTTAAATAACAAAATCTTCGAGAAGCGCTATTGTCTATTTAATATTTCAATGTTAATGTTACATTATTAAATATATAAAATAATAATAGTCCTATAAACGTATATATAATGAAAGATCATTTTTTTTTGAGTACATAATATGTTATATTATATTATACAAGTTTCATAAACATGGTAAGTAAAAATATTTATTTTTATTTCACTATATAATATAATATACGTATTGTAGCTGCCTTTTATATCATGTATCTGTAATATTATATACGTTGATAGGCGTAATGTCTATTGTGAACATGATGTAATTTTTATACGTTAGGACATAACGGTTAGGTATTACATTATTATTTTTATTGTTATTATTATTATTATTTTTTTTAGTAAATCCACATTTATTAATCAAAATCACGTTTATCACGCGGTCGCGACGACGAGAATATACATCATGGGTGTGTGTGTGTGTGGTTCTGTGGGTGATTGATCAAATTTGAGCGAGGAAAAGGCGTATATACATCATTCCCGTCGATTATACGCCCCTTTACCACCGCGGATGGCAACAAAAAAAAACACACACACACACATTAAGTCCTATTTGCAATTAGGGCAATAACACAATCTGTAGTTTTTTTTTTCACTAATGCTTTGGTTCCGTGTTTGTATATAATAAAATTACTCAATGGATTATAATGAAATTTAAAACGAATTAAAAGCAAGACCGTGTTATCCGTCCCAGCAGCTACCTCTATATATAATATACATTATATGCATATATTTTGTGGAATTTGCTCAATTTGTTTTTATTTCTGAAATTTCCTATATAAATAATATAATATTATATTATACTAATGAGAAATAGGGGTACACCTGCGCAGCAAGGGTACAGTAAAAAATATCTATACCTACCTTTCTGGGACCGATGAACATAGTCAACAGTTACTGCGAAAAATTATGGTATAGCGTAGTATATAATTAAAATACTAGCTAATCCCGCGCACTTCGTTGCCTGTAAACAATTAATAATTAATAATAAACAATGTATAATAATATATATATAATTGTTATGATGTGTTCTAGACTTACAAATAATGTTTATCGAATACGGTTAAAAATATTATTAGTTATTACAATGGTAATAGGTAATGGATCAAGCATATTGTATTATTGTATATTGTATATTGTATAATATAGTCTACACTTTTAACAATACCGATGAAGCTGAATTCTAACAGGTGATTTTCAATCAATACCTAAGTGATCGTTGTCATGTACATATACTACTGCTAGTCAGGATTGGATAAATCTACCTATTGGTTGACACGAATAAAACAAATTTCTCGTCACTGACACAAAGTCTAACTATACAGTCTAACCTACATCAGCCGCAAAAAGCGTATAGCCGAAACATAATATTATAGCATTATTGGCTATATTATTCGACCACGAGTTTATAGATAATATTTTGTTATTGCTGGACACCGTCCGATTAGCGAAGATTAACCGCGTGGCCCGTGACAATATATTATTATACAATAATATTATTATGACTACCTACCTACGCGGTGACAATCATTTCAATATTTCTAAAAATCTAAACGACCAATATACCTAAAATAATAATATTTTTGTCGGTCGGTCATATTCATAATCTCACCGATCGTAAACGAGTGGAAAATAATTATAATATACAAATCAATCGAATTTTCCAAACTGCATTCATATTGCGTATTATTATTATTGTTTCGAGCAGCCGGCGCCATCAAATATTATATAGGTACTGTGAATATCCAACATTATTCGATCGTGTATTACGGTCGTTTCAGAACAATACACGTTGGCCGATTCGCCGATCTGTAACGATATAACACTATTATTATAATGTGCAGTAATCCGATCCGAGATTCTATAATAATAATTATAATAATAATAATAATAAAGTCGCACACCACACGCGGGTTACCATTAATATATACCAAGTCCACGACTTTGGTCGTAAACCTTTGTCGTTTCGACGATTGTGTTGCACACACGCACACAGTTAACGAGTATTATACACGTGCGTGAGTGTGTGAGTGTATATTGTTATTATTATATAACAAAGTCCGTCCCGTTCACGTGCGCACGATAAATCAATCGTCGGGTCAATCGGTTTGTGACTTTGGCCGTGGTACGGTACCTATACGACCCCGACGTCGTCGTCGTCGTCTCTCGCCCTCAAGGAAACACACACTGCACAGCTCCTCGTGAAATACAGTGTACCTATATATAAACATTTATTTGTGTGTGTGTGTGTGTGTGTGTGTCCACACCCATCTACCCCGTCGAGTTCCAGACGTCTGTAAGTCTGTTAGACGCGTCTCGTGTTTTCCATCGGTCTGCGGCACTGCAGTCGTTCAGCCCTGAACCCCGAACGTCGTCTGCTGATGTCTCTCCCCCCCCATCGTCACCACCACCAGCACATGACCGGCGAGACAGCAGTTATAGTTTAATAATTTGCTCGATCAGAGACCATTACCTCGAACACGGTGTTCTCATTTCGCTGCCAGGACTCAACTTCGATCGATATCATACAGCAATTTATACTGCAGTATACCTACCCAACAATATTATAACGAGGAATAACGAGACATGTCTCTGCGTACACACTTTTATCGTTTCTACCAATCTATACCACACAAGTTAAATTCACTTTGTTATAGTACGCTCAATACGTATGTATTAGGGTTGGAAATCCAAAACGTATTGGTACTATACTGCCAAAATACTGAATTTTCAGGAGAAGTTACTTTCTGTATCTTATTGACATTTCCAGACAAATCATTTGGAAAAAAGGTTTTTTTAAAATTATTTAATAATACATTATTATTTATGTTTGAAACGATTCAAATGTGTTAAATATTCTAGGGTTACATTTTTAATTTAATTTAAAACTTAATTATATTTTTAAAATTAAATTTTAGTACGTTTTGGAATAACATTTTTACTTCCCTATATAATATATGTATACGTACAACATGGGTAAAAATAAGTTTTGGAAAAAGTTCGTTTGGATATAGTTAATGATAGGTTCCTATTCTTTTAACATGCAATAGTACATTTTGGCTTAAAACTGGAAAAAGTATGTTTTGGTTTTCTAAATATCAATTTTATGTATGGAAAAGGTTCGTTTTGGATTAACCAGTCATTTTGAATCGCAAATTTTACCAGGAAATAGTACGATTTGATCTATTCTGACGACGCCAATCGATGTATCGATATTTTTTCCATAAGAATATCGATACCTAACTCGATTTTGTCAATTTTGGCAATAGTACGTTTTGGATTTCCACCCCTCATATAATATACATGTAATAAATATTAATTATAACTTATAACGTTATAGGTATATGCATGTAAATATATATAATATCATAATATGTGTTATTTGTATAAAGTGTATCGTGTTATAATTAAATTGACGTAACTCGTTTAAGCCTCTTTACGTCATTTTCCTTTTTTTATTTTTTCCAATTAACTAAGTAAAGTATATCGTGTTTTTTTTAATGTAAAGCGGCGTTTAAAATGTTTTAACGCAACGCAAAATGTTGTGTTTCGGTAATATTTTAATTTGGTTAATCGGTTACTACGGAAACCGTGTACTTTGGTACCCGAGCGGATTTACACTAGCAAAAGTTTGTGAGATGGAAATTGTTAATTAATGGCGTTCACTCTCTGCGCCTTTTCTCTTCGTCGCTCCTTCTACGCGCGGCTCGAGCTCGTCTGAGCTCATTTCAAACGAATTAATCACGACGACAGAGACGCCATTTTGGAAAACGTGAAAAAAAAAGTTAACCGTACCTCAGTTAAATAGGCTTTACCTACCGACTCCATCAATTAACGCCCTCTTCGTTATTCATTAATGTTGTTAGGTATATTATAATATTGTTACACGATTTAATAATTCGCCGGTAGGTATACGACGCCGCCGCCGCCGCTCACCGTTTTAATAAGTAATTAAAGAAATTACGTCGTACTTTATATACACAAAAATAAATCTATTCACCTTAGTTAATATATATATATATATAGACCAGAAAGTTCTACGGATTTACGTAGCCACGTAGGTTATTCAACTGCATACAAAAACAACAGATTTTACTATATTTTTAGTTATCATCAAAACTAAACTCACTGGTTCAATTTGTATTTTATTAGTATAATTGATACGAACCACTGTAATTTATATGTAAATATATTATTTTTGGTACCTATTACTAAAATTTTTTTTCACAAAAAAAATTATAGCGTATGGTTAATTAATATTCACAGAATGTGGAATATTATTTATTTTTAAAAAATTAGACTCGCTAAATGACCTCAATTTAACTGTTACGCTTTTTTAAATGATCTGTGAAATTTACCGTGCACCTTACCAGAGTTTGCTGGGATTTCAACTCAATATTTTATTTTTAGATCTTCAGCCATCATCATAACCCATGTGTTCAAAATGTTTTATTCCCATGTAAAATAGTTTTAAATAATACTATTTAAAATTTACTTTTAAAACGTAGGTAATCCCAAATTATATTTATTAGACTGTACAATATCATAGTTTAAACTGTGTCTTACAAATAAAACCGTCTGTCCGTTTGTTGTTACTAATTAGTATTATGTCTAGTGGAATTCATTGATACTATAATAATTCATACTATAATATATGCATGGTTAATACATTAATTATCGATTCAAACTGTCATTAGATACAATAGGTACATACTGTGCTCTAAATCGTTTTATTTTTATTTTACAAAAAATTCTAAAATTATATAATTCGTTTGTTCTTCATCGGGTATACCAATGTAGGTTTCACATTTGAAAACTTGTATGGGTACCTTATTTTTAAGACGATTTATGCGTGACTGTTTAAAATACTATATTATAGTCACAGTGATTCAAACACGTTTATGCGCAATATGTGGGTACAAAAATACAACACGAGAAAAAAGTCTTCGGAGATGCGAAAATAGATTTAAATCCGGGAGTTTGGTAATGATCCGAAGAGTATGCAGCGTTTCTTAAAAGGACTGTTGCCTTATTATAACTCGTAATATATGTAGCAGACTAAAGACAGAGGCGGTGCCGAGAGTTAAAAGATATAGTCGGCCAAAGTTAATAAGTTCTAATATATCAACGAGACGATTAATTACACCATTTTACTAATTTTATATTACATGAGCCGTATAACTTGCATGTCCTAACCTCACTACCTTAGCACGTAATGTATCACACACACTCACACACGTGCACGCACAAAATGAACGTCAACACGTGCAGTTGATATCTTATAGATCTGTTCGTGATCATATTGATGGTGTCAGAGTCTTACACTTGCAGTATCGGATCAAAAATAATTTTTGGAACATTATCGACTAATAACATTAATAAGCTGTCTAATATTCGATTTTATACTCGCTGTTAGTATAATTTTGATTCTGAACTGAGCGATAAACGTATTAATTTTACAATGATGTGGTTTTTTTTTATTTTTTGTGTCTGTCTACACGATACGTAGTCGAAATAACGGTTCGATTTTCAACTTCTGCATCTTGTTCGACGGGAAAGTGAATCGAGTTGTTGTATTGGGGAGGTCAAATAATCTTAATAAAATTTTTTCCATCAAGTAAAAATTATTAAATAACTAATTAATTAATTTATATATAACTAATTTATACTAACATTAAAAATCCTTTTAAAGATAAATACCAGTATATTTATTTTGCTAAAACAACCTGACAATATTTACTTCTATTTTATACATCCAATATTCCCATTAGGGTTCAAAAGCGTAGAGAAAAACAAAAAAAAAAAATTAAGGAAAACTGGTAATTATTACGCTAAATTGGTTTGTGCAAATCATTTAAAGTTAGAAATTTATGAACATTTTCCTTTAGAAATCTAAGATTTGAAAATGTAATAAAAGATAACTCATAAGTTTGTTCACCTTTATCAAAAAAAAAAATGTCCACAAGAGAGTCAAATTAAATTTTTATGTGCTTTTGAAGTTCATATTTTTACAGCATTGGATTTTCACTCGATTTCTTATGTAACGATTTTCTTATTTTGTTGCAATTTAAAAATAATAACTGTAGATACATGTAAAATTCACTGAATGTTTATATTTCCATTTTTTATACAAAATAACATTTTCAAAATATTTTGACTTGTCTTTAGCTGTTTACGGACAATTTGAAACTTCAATCTTTTTAGCTTTTTTTTATAACTTTAATAGCTAAGGATTGAAAATTTAAAACAAGATTCCACGTAAATAGGTTATTTATAAATTACTTTATTCACAATAATATCATCAAATATACTTTACTTAATAATATCATATGCTGTCTGACCGTCTTCGCTCAGAATAGTTTTTCTTATACAATGTTCTTATATCATTGAATTCAAATTTAACACCATCCATTACAGCGACCCACTATTGTAATCTACTGTACAGCAGAGCGACACTCACTTGCTCACCTTTTTTTTTTGTTCGTTTATTTATTATTTTGTGATGTAATACACTAATGCCTAACAAGCTGATACCTGCTTATCGATAATCTCAAGTGTGTATAAACTATAAGATAGGGGTAAGAGTTATAAAAGTTAACAAATATATTTTACAAGAGTATTCGTATATGTGTACATAGTATACATCATCATACATCATACATGTATTATTAGGGTATTTTAATGAGGTTAAGTCGAAAGGTCAGGAGATTTCATTGTACCAATTGTAGGTGTATAATAATGCAACGATTTAGTGATTAATAGATCATAAGAATTAAGATCATAGCTTTCAGGCTGCAGGAACGACATTTATTGGTCAACCAGAACTCAGAAGTGGCAATAAATAGTGGCTAGACTTTTATATTTTTTAAAGGAGGTGTCTTATACTTCTATTTGAGCTTGAGTTAAATTTGAAATTTCTGTACGATCTTTAAAATAACTAGCTAGTAGGTATACTTACTAAAATTAAATATAATAGGTACAAATGTGAAGTGATGTATGCCATGTGAAACTACAATTAATACAAGTTCCAATATTGTAGGTACACGATTCATTTTATTTGAACAACCTTTATTAAGCAGTTAATATCTTTATCCATTAAACAAGTATAAATATTTAAACCTTGAAGATTTTAGTGCCGTTTTAAATACTATGTTAATTATTATTGTTCGATCTCTTGCATTTCGTTGATTTGAATTATTTGATTTTTAATCATTTCAAACGAGAAACCAATTAACGCAATCGTTACGGGATCCTTGTGGGGAGGGGGAAAAGTGTTAATCCTTACTCTCGTATAGCGCCATTAAACGACTTAAAAACCCTCTTTCACTCTATCAAATTATTATAGAACGGAAGTAGACGGAAGCCTAAAGAAGCGAAAGCGACTTTTATCATAGGTCAACAAAATAATGTCGACGAGGTTTTCCAACAACGGGCTGGGAGAATCTTATTTACATATCTAAAAGTTCAGTTGTTACCGCTCCCATGGCATTAACAAAGCTTTGCCGTCAATCTAAGACTGCCAATCCGGTATGGCGATGTTGCAGAGGGGGGAGGGATAGGGAGTCAGTAGGGTAGATGCAATACCCTTTTATAAATGGGTTTAAATCCCGTGAAATGCATCTGACTTGAACCTTTTACCAATCGTTTATAAATATTCAACTTGCCATCCCGTGCTCTCAGTATCCGATCACGCGGCTGCAGCTGCTGCAGCTGGTCCCGTAGTGCTTTTAACGGAGAGGAAAAGGCTTTTTAAGAAACAAAGCTTCTTTGCCCCTCATTTTTTTCATTCTATTTTGATACGAAACAGTAAAATACACATGTATCTATTGTATTACTGTATATATTATAATATTATAATATAATATATTCAACGATGTTTATGCGATATTGTTATAAATCCATTTTATGTACTAATATGCGATGTCGTCGACTTCTAGTCGAAAACTCGGTGACGGCAAATTTCACGATTTTGAGATAACGGTGCTCTCTAGTGTAAAACATTATTTTCTAACAATTTGCAAGAGGCGTCTTAAGTGCATTTCCTACTCTAACCTGCCATAAACTTACAGTTTCTTATCGTCAATAGCGGAGAAGGACGTAATTATAATGAGATAAAAGTCATTAATGGTTTAGTGAGTTTTGACATAACCAAGATTAATGAAATATTGAGAACGATAATTCACTATCAGTAAAAATAAAAATTTTAAATCACAGAACGACTGTGCTATACTGCCATACTGGTATAGAACTGTTACCCCTTCCCCCCAATATAATTGTGATAAACCGATAATAACATGAATAATATTATTGTTATTATAAGTCAGGGTAGACTTTGAGACTGCGTCTACCCTTAAAAAAATCCCAACTTCCTACTTGAAAATAATAATTAATTAAAAATAAAAATGTATAGAAGTATTTTTTTCTTCGTTTATTATTATCGCTATAGGAGACCCGTGCGACTCGCTGTGGGTGAGTACCAGTGGAGGAGACAGAGTCGTTGGAATTATATAAGACATTCTTGTTTTAGTCGGACTATAATGGTTGATTACAAGTCAAAAGTTTTAGATGGTGATAAGGATTTGTGATAAAGGGAAAATTCTGAAAACGGGAATGTTTGAAAGTAGAGTTTGAGTGTCGGTGAATGGAAATCTTACATAGCCAAATTATGGACATAAGTTATGGACATCGACAATTGCATGATACGGTCTCCCGGTGTATGCCCGGTGCTTTTTCGTATGTATAAAAAATGTAAATTTGAACTCCGTGTCTAGTGACTATAACCAGTCAATCATCACCCACCTAAGACGAAACTAGATTAATTAATACATTTTTTAATCTAAAAATAATTGAGTTTTATCAATATATTTACAGTGCTATACTTACAGGTTTAATAACATTAAGAAAAGTATTTGTAAGTATGATTTTACATTTTATCGTATTAAAATGTTAAGACGCCCTAAAAAAGTTTACCCAGGATTTTCTAGTTATTTTCTACGAATAGCCAGGTTATGATAATATTAATCTTGTATTAACTTTTCTGACAGAATGCCATTAGCTGCACCTAATTTATGATTAAAAAAGGGTCACATGAAAGTTTTGGACTATATTCCAAACACTCAAAAATGTGTCAACACTTAACAGACACAGTAAAAGTACCTACTAGACACTAGTATATTCCTCACATCAGAAATATCCACATATTGGTGGGTAAGTAACTAATTAAACGGATAAACACTTTTTAAGGGATTTCATGAAGATGACTGACCCTTCGTACTCGACTATAAAATTTTATAAAAAGTTTTCCATTTTCTAAAAGCTATAACAGCCAGTTACTCAATGTAAAATGAAAAAAAATGTGTATAGATCATATAAGTAAAAAATATTATTTTATTATTCATTCGTTCCAATGAGGTTGATAATAAAATGCTTTATATAATTTCATCATTATTATTTTTAGTAGAATACCTCGAGTTTAAGTATATAAATAAATTTGTAAATATTTTTTTTTAACTTTTGAAAGTAAATTAAATGTTATGCATATACGCGTGTTGAAAAGAAATGCGCGATATAAACTCACGTGTTATAATTATTATCATATCTCTGACAGTTCAATGTAATACATATAGTGATCCCTGAACAAGAAACTGAACACATTATTATATACTTTTAATTATTTTATGGCGTAACTGTTACGTAGCACATCAGTTATGTCACAGTCAAGATTTTTGTCAAGAAAATGGATATCATCATATAATTTTGTTTTAAAAAACGGAACACCATTAAATTATGTAAAAATAGTATAACACTTTACTAATATATTATTGACGTTAAACTATCAAACGATTAAATTAAAATTATTTTAAATCTGGGAATGATATATTATAGAGGCTCTCGACAATGTTGACGGCTGTTGACAGACACAAGTCGACACTAGGAGGTCTGGCAAGTTTTGAGGTGTGACTATTTTCTAACAACTACAAGGTGCACTGCTCGTATTTATATTTTATATGAGCCCTGGTAATGGTATGATTTTATTTTGGACCATTTTAATATAGGCTTAAATTCCTTTGAAAAACCCTGTTTAAAATAAGAAGCCACTAGGCGCCACGGGCAAAACCGGTTTTATTACGTAACTCTGGTGACTTCTTCTTATTTTTAACAGGGTTTAGTAATAATATCTATGTTGCCTATACCGACTATACATAGGTAGGACAGGTATATGTCACTATCGGTGCAGAAACAGCGCCTCTCGCACTTCGTACAGTCAGTGAACGCTTAATAACGATAAATTGTAAAATAATATTACACGAACACCCAACACCACCTAATAACACTGTATACAACAATAAATACCTAATACTTACCTATATTATTTTGGTATCCTATATACACATACACAACGATTGTGATTTTAACCGAACCCGAATGCCCGATATAATAATATATTAATGGTAATATCAAAGGTTATGTTCGTTTGTTTGTGTTTATGTAATCTAGGTACACCCAAGTTTATGGCATTCATAGTTCTAAAATGTGGAACTTGGGCAATCCCATACTTCAAAGCCAATTTTTAAAACTTTAAATTTTAAAGAGAGGTTCATACTTGGCCCACGAAAAAACGAAAATTGTTTTATACGTATACCGTTGCCATATGATAGGTTACAGAAAAAAAAATAGGTATTAAGATTGGAAATAGTTTTAGACCTGTATTTATTATATTCGGTCAAATCTACCCAAACAATGACTGTGTTAAAACTGTGTTATATAGCTTACAATTCACGGAGTCTTAGTCGGGGTAAAAATCCACTAGTACTATTTAATTTCTCACGGGTAACGTTGTGCAGAATCAGCTAGTAATTAATACAAATACCAAACCTATGTTCCGACTACCTATTATCCAAGAGATGTTATCCGGATGATATACGACTATATATATATATTATTTGAATATGTAAGATGATCGTCAAATCTATAGTAGATATTGAGAGAGAGATTATGTCATCCGGAAACCATCGATGTCGGGTTAGTATACACAGGAAAACTCGCCGGGTGGCAAAAAATGACTACGGTCGCGCTGGTGGACGTAGTTATAATATATACTCGATAATAATAGTAATAATGTACGCGTAATATGACTATACAATATAACATTATATTATTATCGTTTGCGAGAGGGGTGGTCGTCGTCGCGCAATAATTGCGTTTAATGACGGCTCGCACATACGCGACCCCAAGACACAAACAAAGCGATGTTGCAAAATAATCACAATGCGTCGCGGACGCGAATAATCGAAACGGGGGAGAGGCGAGCCCTCCACGCTTAGCAGAGATCGTTTCCCGGCGCACGGGACCGTGACTCTTAGGAGGCGTCGTGATATCAAAATATATAATGTGAACGATACGTCGAGTCAAAACGACTCGCGTAATGATGCACCCGCCGATATGCTCAGAGACTTGGTTAGGTTTAGGCAGAGACTTGGATGCAGTATTACATTATTATCATGTGTACTCCGGGGAGACGACGAGGTACAGCGCCTATAACCTCGTGAGATATGCCGCTCCTGCTTCTGCCCCTCCTGCAGGTCCTTTTGGTCCTTCGACGTTCCTTCTGTTCCTAATACGGAGCTACACTACGACGATGATATTGTACGGGAGACATAATATTATTATACACATCGATATTGTGGGGTCTTTAGTCGCGGATGTTAAAACGACCCGCAAAATGATGCATCCGCTGATAATTCAGAGACTTGGTTAGGTTTAGGCAGAGACTTGGATGCAGTATTACATTATTACCATGTGTACATCGCGGAGACGACGAGATCCAGCGCCTATATACTCGTGAGATATGCCGCTCCTGCTTCTGCCCCTCCTGCAGGTCCTTTTGGTCCTTCGATGTTCCTTCTGTTCCTAATACGAAGCTACACTACGACGATGATATTGTACCACGGGAGACATAATATTATACACATCGATATTGCGAAGGGGTCCTTAGTCACGGATATTATAACGATACATAACGTAATCGCCAATCGGTGCGAGCGATGCGCATCCATTAATTTTAATAGTGCCCTCTGCTTTGTACAGGGTGCGCTTCGTCAAGTACCTAAAACGATCATTTCGATAGCTCCGAAATACTCGGACGAGTTACCTACCGATAGTTACAGAGAGGCGTGAACCTAGGTTATAGAAAACGAAACTATTTCTTCGAGTGTGGTTTTAAGTTTTTTGAACTTGAGACAACTCCCGACAAGTCGAAACGACCACGCATTATTATAATAATGTATATCGATTGCTCCTATGCGTGTTGGTATACAGGCCCGTCATTATACACGATATATTTTATAATAATATATTAGATAAAAAAACAAAAATATACACATAATTATTAAATTATATTGTATTAATAATATTATAGTGTTTAAAATATAATATGAAGTTCATCAAGTTTTAAACAATATTTATCATAAACGATTTTTTTTAATGTTAATCCTATATATTAGAATGTGTTAATATATTAATCACAAACGATTGTACGAACAATAATCACACTGGTAAACAATATAATGGTTACTACAGTATTTACTATTTAGTAATTTTTCTACGTAAAAACCACACCACATCTGGTACTTGTTGGATTTACCATTGAAACCATTCCAGAATAATATTAAATTCCTATAGGTATAATTAATGTTAATCATCAAACGAGATGACGGTGGGTAATTTATTCGATTATATTATTATATGAGCGGGCGAGGTGCAAAACGGCCCGTAAAGCGTATAGCTATATATTATGTACATATAATTTTGCAGAGTTTGTCAGGTGTAGAGTGGAGTTTTTAACATTGAATTTAAGAATAAAAATAAATTACCCGTGTTTTAAAGAAAATCCTTTTCGTCTACCTTTACCGAGTACATCGTATATTCAAATATAATATATAATAATATACACACCTATACTATGTGTTTATCATGCAATGGTGATATTCATTGCAGAAACACCCTGTATATGGTATTAACTTTAAATCACGTGTGCGTGTGTGTGTGTGTGTGTGTTCGTCGGCAGACCCTTATATGCCAATTATAACTAACTGCCACCCCAGGGACGGGCGTTTGTACCCCCACGAGGGGGTTTGCGCAGCTCCTTCCGGTCGCTTTTATTCCTCAGATGACCATAATAATAATAACTCGACATCGCACAATGCTCGGACAAACGACAATCGATGTATTATTTCCGCAGCGTCGATTATATTATGACGACGTATACTGCGACCCGGAGGACCGTATGGGTTATATAGTCGGCTAATTGGACGGGTCTTCTTCGCCCCGTTGCGATTTATGATAATCGAAATCCTCCGTGCACACACGATACTCGACCGACCGGTCGCATAAAATATACGTGACGGGCGTTATTATTGACGTTATACGCAGGTACCTATATAGGTAGTATATTATATCATGGTTTTCCCCCCGAGGACATTATAATGGCCGTAGGTGCGAGAGGTCGTTGTCACGAGATCAAGAAACGATGATCGGAAATGATTACGACGGTTCCCGCTTCGGTTTTTTTTTATTTTACAATATACAAATATTTCGAATTCGTCGTCACTGCGTAAGTTTGAAACGCGAACGGGTGAGTGTCGGCTGTCAATAATAATACTAAAGTTTATATTATATTGTTGTTATTTATTTTTAGATTCTGAGCGGAGCGAGGAAGCTAGTGGTTTTACAATGGTGTTTATTTATATATTTTTTTTTATATTCTGCAAACAAATATTCTACCAGAACGAGTTCTTCGATTTCAACATAATATATAGTACCTTATCTTTTAGCAAATTGGATCAAGATAGTACTTTAAAGAGGTCATTTTTCGAGTTTATCAATAGTTATTTAATGCCACGGTAAAAACCACCTAAAAATTATGAAAAACCGCTAAATATAATTGGATTTTAATTTCTAACGCTTTGTTTATTACCATAGAAACGAATAAAAAATAATAATAATATTAATTCAACTTACATGATATAATAATTAATGACAATATAAAATATCCAAACTCACAAACCGTCTCAAATCGTTTTTTTTATACAATGATATAGTATATCATTTAATTCAAGTTTAATACAATGACCCACTTGCTACCTACTGTACAGCAGAGTGACATCCACTTACCCGCTTTTTTATTATTATTATTATTATTCTAATGGACTAATATTATACAGTCTGTTAGATGTAGTTGCGGATTTCAACGGAACGCGATTGTGCAAAATACGCTTACGTTACAAAATTAAATTATGACACCAGTACACCACTGAATATTATTAATATTATTATTATAAGGATGCATATTATGGTGATTGGTGGATAATAATATGACCGGACGCGTATTTCCTATATGGGAACACTGCACTGTGAAGGCTCATTAAAATAATCCTTTTATAGATCTATTGCTGTCCCTCGAAATTAGAGGGGGGTTTTTTTTTAATCCATATATGCGAATTTATTTCGTCGTCACAAAGAAATTAATTACGAAAATTACTTAGATATACAAATTCGAAACGCGGTTAAAAATATTTTCCATAAATAAGATTAATATGACATATAAGTGTATACATGTTGTTGAAGGACTCAGAAGGAGGTACAAAATATAACTTATAAGTATATATAGATTGGTCAATACATAAATTATATATATCAAGTATAAGTCATCACTCATCATTATTTTAAATCAGATTGAACTGTTGACCAAGTCGATGA